>SNQJ01S0031190.1:52270-73634 GCA_010110895.2 Picea sitchensis
AACAAAAGTACAGGTTTGAGTCCTTTCAAGATTGTTTATGGAACAAATCCAAGAGGAGTGATGGAACTTAGAGATTTGGGAATGATGGAGAAAAGGAGTGCAAATGCAGAGAATTTTGCTTCAGATATGAAAATGTTGCATGAACAGATTAAAGAACAGTTGCAGAAGAACACTTTCAAGTATAAACAAAGAGAAGATTTGAAAAGGAAAGAAATGAATTTTGAAGAAGGTGATCTAGTATTAGCCTATCTGAAGAAAGAAAGGTTCCCTAAGGGTACCTATAATAAGTTGAAACTCAAGAAAATTGGACCTTGTAGGATCTTGAGAAAATTCTCAGCAAATGCCTATGAGATTGAATTTCCTGATAATATAGATATCTCACCTATATTCAATGTTTCAGATTTATATCCTTATCAGGGGGGTGAAACTGTGACTTCATCAACAAATGAATCAGATACTGGACAAAAGATAGCATGGCAAAAATAGATTCTTGTTATACAAAAGCTGGAAATGGAGAAGATATTGGATACCAAAGTTCTGAAGAAAACCAAAAGACATGAGTACTATGAGTACTTGATCAAATGGAAGAATCAGCCAATGGAGGATTCTACATGGATGACTGAAGCATTTATACAAGAAAATGGCAGCACTGTGGAAGAACTCATGAACAAGAGTTCATGAATTTTTTTTCTCACCTGAGGAGTCTGATGCAGGAGCATTAGTTTGACTTCATGGTGGAGTGGTCACATGTTGTTAATCTAGGTAGACAGTTTGTTGTCAAAATTAGAGATATATAGGGAACAGATAACCTATCAAACAACTCCCTGTGAGGAGACTAAGCCACCTGTTCTAAGTGTTGAATAAAAAGTAGGGATTTAGTTTTTCTAAAAATAGGAGAATGCCTAAGATCAAGCATAGTTTGTTAAGTGTGATTAGAAAAGAAAGAATAGTGGCAGGAGAGAAGGGGGAGAGGTCAGAAGAGTTAGTCAGAGAGAGAGAGAGAGAGGGAGAGAATGCACAGGAGAGTTGCAGAGGAGAGAAAGAGACGAATCAAAAGAATTCATCAATAAAGTTTCTTTCTATTGTGCAACATTCTGATCTGTGTAAAAAAACCCTATTCATCTGTGTATGATTATGATATCTTTGTTCTCGTTGATAGAATACATACGATCTATCAATTTATTTTAAGGATCCGTGGAATCGAAACAATATTGTAATGAACTGATACTTTCATTCTGTAAGTATTGGGATTAAGGGTGGAGATCAAAGCGGAACTCGAAAGGATCAAGGATCGATGACGCTAATCATACAGAAGATGGACGATCAAGATCTGAGCGGAATCAAATGGTAGAGAATCGACGGTCTAGATCGCAGCAGAAGGCGGAGGGTTCAAAATCCGGTGCACTTTGGTGATTTCCGTTGAGGGATACGTGGACATCGGTGTATGGAAGCGGAGATGTGAAGGTAAGTACAAGAAAAGGTGTCAGGAGGTTTTCCGTTGAGTTTACGGTCATGTCATGTGGTCGTAAGGTGCTTAGATAAAACAAAAAGTGCTTAATCCGAAATTCCAATAAGGGTCTCGTCAAAAGAACCAGATTGCCAATTATAGCGACAGATAACTAAATTTAGCTCTGTCAGACAGATTTCACTAACACCAGTTGCATTAAAATGCCTATGAGATTGAGTTTCCAGATGGCATCGGGATATCTCCGATATTTAACATCGTAGATCTATACCCATACAAGGCCAGAGAAGTAGAGACTGGAACTAAGGAGCCAGTGATCCAGTGGGTGAAGCAATTTCCAGTAGAAGAGAAGCCGCAGATGGAGTGCATACTGGACAAGAGAGGGGGTAAGAAGACCCGAAGGAAGGAATACTTCGAGTATCTGATCAAGTGGAAGAACCACCCCATGGAATATGCCATCCGGGAGAGCGAAGTAGTGATACAGAAGCATGGACAGACCATGCAGGAGCTCATGGATAGGATCCCATGAAAGTTTTCAAGCCGAGGAGTATGATGCAGGAGCATCACCGACTCATCAAGCGAGCCAGTGCGGAAGCAGGAAAACCGCTGGGCAAGCCAACTCAAATTTTGAAATGCCTTGGAAACTGTTGCACAAATCTTCAATGAATCATTTATGAAGGAGCGCCTTTTGTATATTGTATTGGACCTTGAGAGACACGCTCTCGCCCTTAGTAGATAGGAGGCATTTAATCTAGTTAATGCAGGTAGATAGGATTTATTTTTTCCATATTAGACAGTTTTAGAGCGCAGGAGGGAAAATGGATATAGACACCCTCATTGTATGATTATAACATTAGAGAGAGAGAGAGAGAGAGCCAGCATAATTCAGAACAGAAGGAGCATAGGAGAATAGCAGAGAATTGTAGAAGATATCCATGTACAAATCTTGAATTAATAGAAGGAATTGATTCAGACTCATGATTTTTTGTGTTCTCTCTGTGTGTGTTGATAATATGCTCATGAATGTTTGCTTTTCTCTTATGCATTTTGTTTGATATGTTGTGCATGTGATTTCATGTTTCAACCTGAAGTCTGAAGGGGAGATGGAATGAGTTTCAATTGTTTCTCTATCTGAGTAAGGATTTCCTGCAAAGTGTGCAGTTGGAACCATCCACAAGGAGTGCGTTGATGGAGGCTCAGATGGTTTAACTCTTGTTCTTGTTCACCCAGAAGTGGATTTGGGTTGCTGAAGCCGTGCAAGGAGTGTGCAGGCTGAAGAGGAAGTCTCAGTCGTGTATCTGAGAAGAAAGCAATCGAAGACTGCTACTGCAGGAGTGCGCAGAGTCGAAAGGATTCAACACTTGGGAGTTGTTGAAAGATTGTCGCGAGGAGTGCGTGGAAGTCCCTCTGAAAGAATCAGAGTGGGAAAGCTCAGGAGGTGTAGAAACTTCGAGAAATCATCAAAAGAGACCACAGGGAGTTGTTTCGTTGAATGTTCAAGCAAGAGTTGCAAGTGCATGTGTTGGAGGGCAAGTTCTGAGAAGGAATACTTGGGTATTCTCAAGAAATCTTCAAGGAGGAGGAACCGACGGCCCAGATTTTGTGGAGAGGGTTGAAAAATCCCGTCAGTCGTTGGATTTTCCGAAATAGTGGCGAAGTTACAGTTATATCCAGAAAGGACGAGCCCAGAAGATTGTGATCCGTTGGATCAACAGTCGATTTCCCGCCAACCGTCAGATTTGGCAGGAGTTGCATCGGGGTTAAGCCCTAGTAAGAAAAGGAGAGTTTCGGGGAGGCATCGGTGTTTTGGAAATCAAGAATCTCAATATCTCTCGAGTCTCGAAACACCGACGGAATTATAGCCATAGATCTCGGAAGGGACACGTGTCAGAAAATCCAGAGCGAGTCGGGGTTTGGCATTTCGGGGTTTCTGAAGACAAAGGAACCATCACATCAGGAACCGCGATATCGCGATCTGTGATATCCCGATAGGATCAGAACCGTCCATCAACGGAGACGTGTGTCAAGAGATCTCGAGGAGTCGGGGATTGGGGGATCGGAGTTTTCGAAGGCAGAGAACTCGTGCAACAGGAAATCGCGATCCGCGATATCCCGACGGAAGGGCCGTGTGGGCCACATCGTAAGATAGTGGAGGATAGGTGTTACCCATATCGGGGTTTGGGATTTGGAAGGTTCTGTGAACTAGTTCTACGGGAATCGTGATATCCCGATATACGATTTCCCGATCACCACAGGAGTGTGGGCCATATGCACTAGAGCAGAGGACAGGTGGCAATTTGTATCGGGATTCAGGGAATTGAAAGTCACGTGCACACGACAACGGGAATCGTGATATTGTGATACGCGATTTCCCGACGAGGTTAAGGATCAGAGCGGTGGACAAGTGTCACACCACACTACAGTATCGGTATATCAGGAATCGGGGATCTGTGAGGTAAGTTGTCTACGACAGCGCAAGTGCCGATTTTCCAATGGGAGAAGTCTCGAAAAAAGTCATCCATCTGTGTTTGGAGTCATCGGGTTTTGGGGATTCAAAGAGACCTAAATTCGTGACCACGTGACTCGCGATCACGCGAAGTCTGATTTCCCGATGTGAAAGGGGATTCTGTTTAAGAGAACTCTGTGGGTACGGAGAAGTCCCGATAAGGGAGTTGAAGAGCTTTCTAAGTTATTCAGGCCAAGGGAAGAGAAGGTCCTGTTGGAGAAGCGTACCTGAGGGTACGATTGCACCACATACATACATATTGTTGGGACTTAGTTCATTCCTTCCATCATTCAGTCATTCAGTCAATTTTTCCATCATCATTCACACACTCATTGAGCTATCCTCTGTAACTTTGTGTCATTGTACCTGAACCTGTATCCATAACCATATATGTTTGTGTACCTAGTTAGCTTGTGAGTTGGACTGAAGAAGAGGGTTGTCAAGAACATGGGATATTGAAGAGGTGGGTTGTTAGACCCGTGGGATATTGAAGAGGTAGGTTTCCAGGCCCATGAGCAATATCTCCGGGTGAGAGAATTGTTGGGAATTTATTTGTGAAGGTTCTAAATTGCAGCTACATGGCTCTGAGACTTCCTAACCAGTTTTTTGTTGAAACCTAGAAAGGAAGTGGGGCATTCGAAGGATTGTTGAGCAGAGAATGGGCACACTTCCTGGGGTGGGACAGGCATGTGGGGAACGAGGGACTGTAGGCTATTAGTTTGAGTTGGCATCTATGATGGAGTCTTTCCTGTTGTCTGAGATAGTTAGCATGGTTAGGAATTACTTTACCCAGGTGGAGTTCAGTCCCAGCTCGGGGGTGACCCACTGTTGACAGTGATGAGCAGTGTGTTCTAAGGTTGGGAGATTCATGGAAGTTCTGCACATAGTTGGTGATATTCTTACCAAGTATGTGTTGACAGACGTTTATGACGAACTGTCAACTGGAAGGGAATAGTCTGGTCCGAGGTTGTCTAAATAACCCAAGATGTTTGGAATAACTACCCCTAATAGTTTTAACAACTCCTCTAGACGATAAAGGGATCTAATCTAAACTATGAAAATAAAATAACTAACTATGCATTAATTAAGAAATATTATATATATTCACTATTCTCACTTTTATATACAACATATAAAAATAAATAGGTGCAAGATTTACGAGAAACCTTGTAAACTAAGATTGTACAAGAGAACCGAATCTTAGAAAAAATTAAATATATTTAGAACATACTATTAATCTAATTTTAACCTTGAAACTAAAAAAAGGAAAATAAATGAATGTAAATTGTTGAGTCTCCATTTTTACACTTCTAATACCCTCTATTACCCCCTATCCGAGCCTATTTTACCTATGTTATGAGTATAAACTTGATCGTTGCCTCCATAGATACACTTAATGACCTTGTTCATGTGCATGGAGAGGTAACTTATGGTTAAGGCATGTTTTGTTTGATTTTCTTGAGTTAATTCGATTAAAATAGTTGATTTTGCATGATCCTAATCATTTGATCTTAAGCAGCATTGATCTGGTACCAACAAAACCACATAAAACTTATTCGGTACTACTCTATGTTATTCTGGTACCATCCTGTGCTATTCTGATACCAGTGTGACTGTGTGTATTCCAGTACTAAACAACTACCTACATGATTTCGGTACCAACATTCTAGTACTAGATTTTCACCTCTATTTTCGGGCCAACGATGAAGGATATCAAAATTTGGGGACATGGGTTTTGTCCAGAGTGGTGTTTTCATTTGGAATCATGTGCCCGAATCTTTATATCGCACATGTGTGGACCTCCAACTCAAGGGGAACGATCCATCTTCAATCTTTGCCAATTTTCCAGAAATTCTAAGATCATGCCCAGATTCGTAGGCACACCATTTCCTTGATTAGATAATGGTTGTACTCGACCTCCATTGATACAAAATTGTTTTGATTTGGATTGGATTGTCTATATCCAAATTTGTAATGTAAAAATCATATAAATTGAGTGATGGCTAAGCCAAAAGGGAGAGAAATTAGTATGCTAGAAATTGGATTTCTAAACCAACTCTTTTTGTAAATTCATTTGCTAAAGATCAATGGAAGTTTGAATTCAAGGATCATGTGTGTCTCTTAGTATTTATCATCTTCTAATCTAAAATCTTCCACGTTGGCATCAACAAGGGCCCACCGATCCATCTTGGTAAGCTCATTGTAAATTATTAGTATAGATTTCTATTTTTCTATACTTGTTCTTTTGATTTCATTTCTGATTTCACTATTATAATTGATTGCAAAGTGTGGCATCATAGGACTAGTTGGGAGTCCATCATTCGCATTACATAATCCATCAAATGGAACATCTCATTAAGACTTATCTTTCCTGTGTAGGAATGAAGTAATTTTCTAGAATTGCAAGATTGTAAGATTGTATTAAATTTTTGTTTGTGTTGATTTTGAAGAGTGTGCATAATTAGATAAGAATTTCTTGCAAGTTTGAAGTGAGTTGTTACAGGAAATGAGATCAGACTTCATCTCTCACCTTCATGCAACATAGAATGAAGCCTCTCCATTATATTGACAATTTTTTGTACTACACGAGTTTGATTGGAGTGAATAGAGTTATGATTTCTTTTTGTTTAAGAGTGAATTGTTGATTATCATTTTCAATTGCTACAGAGAACAAGATCTGATTTCATCTCTTCTTTTCATGAGCCTATAATGAACAGATCTTTTATGTGATCAAGAGCCTTTTCAATTGAGTGTTTTCTTGAGCATTTTACTATGAGCTTTATCTTTTGTTATAGTTGAAGTGTGCCCAGACTTGCTTGTTAGTTGTTGCTAAGGACATTAGCTATAGATAACAGATTCAAAGTCCATCTTTCCATTTCATGAGCTTGTAAATGGATAAGGCATTATCTGAGAAAAAGATTTTAAGTACATTATTGCAAGTTTTGATTTCGAATTTCTGAATTGTGTGAAGAGTGTTATCTTTGAAAACCGAGTATTTTGTTATTGATGGTTTTGTTATCTAAGATATACTAAACAAACATAGGAACCTATCTGTTATTGGCACATATAGTGCATCAACTCTACTGATTACGAATCCTGGTTGATAATTTATGTTTGGTAATATATTATGCAAATAATTGCACCAACATTTTGGCATCGTTGTTGGGGAGTTGTAAACGGTAATAGGTAGTATTTTGATTAGATCGCTTTAATGGTTTTGGATTAGTTTTATGGATGACCTAAGGGTAGAGAGAATATGGTAAGACATGTGGGAAGATCCCACACATCCACTCTGGTGGGGTTGCTCCAAAGTTAGGTTGTCCTCTCTTCTTTTAATACAAGTGTGTTTTTCCTTTCTTTATGAAAAATTCTGTTTTCATGATGGGCTAACTTGTGTGAACCAATAACCTGGTGACAACAGGTTTCCAGTAATGCAAGGATTTCAAGTTTGGTGTGTCTTATTTTTGCAAATAGTTTTAATTTCTTAGTTTTAATATTCAAACCTTTCATGATAAATCATTTTTGGGGTGTTGTAAGAACCCTCGAGTACTAAGTTGTGTTGTAAGACGGGGATCATCAACCAGCTAGAGTAATTCAAGGATGATCAAGAGATTGAAGAATGTTCCTCCAAGAACTTTCCCACATTCTAGCAACAGATGGGATATCCACCTCTCAGGAAGAGCATATCTTGACAACAATCAAGAATTTAGTTATCTCTCTACAAGAATATTTAGAAGTCCTGTCAGATCCCTCATGTCAATTTGTTGAGACTAAAGAATCATGGATAGTATTCAATGGAGAGAAACCATTGGAACCTAAGATCGAGGATTTCTTAGCATGCCTCTTAGCAGACCCTATATGTACCCCAAATACCAATGATCTTGAAGAAGACAATCTGCATAGCATGGAAAAGGAGGACATGTTGTCTGACCTAAACAAATAAGAGAGACAAGAATATCTTGATCCTATTGAAAGATGGTTTCAATTAGTCATTAGGTCACAAAACTCTTTTATTTTTCATTATTGCTTGATCTCATCATCGAAGAAGCTGGTCCTTCATACTCTCGTATGCATTAAAAGTTATATTTTAAACCCGAGTATGGATATATTTCTAACCTTGTTACACACATGGCTTCACTGGAAGTATTCTTATACTTGAAGAACATTTTCTTTTCTTCAATTAGAGTAGGATAGGTAAATACATAAATAAATGTTTCACATAAGTATAATGTAACGCATATTTCATATTTTTCATAGATGGGAATGTCAAAAGCTAACAAAGAAATCGGTTTAAGATCTTTTGTTCCTATAGTAGATTTTTTTTCTAAAAAGTTATGATAATTTTGTTTGGAATCTTATGAGAATGGAATATCTTCATCCTTTGAATGCACACATAATATTGGAAGGGTTTCAAAAGAAGAGAAGGCATCCTTGTTAATGAAAGATAACACTTAAGGGAGTGCTTCATGACCTATTTCTTCAAATTTCTTCTTTTTCCTTGAGTTGTTAAAATTGATGCATTCGTGCTTTATCATTACCTATCTATTTTAAGACCACCATTTCACAAGGATGATCAATTAAGTGATCTTTTTAATAGTAGTTGAAACTGAATGTTAATTCCAAACTATTTTATTCATAGCTAATAATTCAACTTTTGACATTTTCCCTAAATTTTTTGTTTGTAAGCATGAATAAAAATCTAGTTTTAATTAGTTCTATTGGTTTGTTTTTAGCAGATGTTCACAACCTTCTGAGAAGCCTTTTTTTATCATCTCATATTTTTTTCATGAGGCCATGCACAACCTTAGGCATGGAGGAGTGGTTGTTGAAACCTTCATATTTTTTTGCAACTTTTGTTGGCGAGGCCAAATCAACATGTTCGGTGCTGGGATTTGATAGTCATTTCCAGAATTTTGGTACTGCAAAGTTGCATTCATATGGTACTGCAAATAATGTTTGCCTTTACATTCATTCGATACTATGGAGGAGGCCTGCACTATTTTTGTATTGAACCACAACTCTACGCCATTCTGGTACTGAACCGCAACCCTACGATCATTCAGTACTCAGGCGATCTGGTATTGGTAATAAGGTGTTGGCAGTTCTAATCATATATTCAAGTTTTTCTACTGGATTTAAGTACTAGGACATATAAATTCAACATTTTTCATTTTATTAAAGAAATTAGACTAATTATGCATTAAACATATGGTTACTCTCAATCATTGCACAATCCATACCATGAATTTATGCAAGCCCTCGTATACATCTCCTCGTATAGAAATCATTCATCCTGTCACTATGTTTCTGCCCCCTTCTCTATTCCAGTACTACTATGTTCTAGTACTGTCCTATTCTGGTACTATCTATTACAGTACTGCAGAAACATGTTCTGATACCAGTTACCAATCTGGTACTGATGCCAAGGTGATATGATCTTTGTTCTGTTCTTAACATTGTTTTCACTTCAGGTAATTATAGGTATGGGATAATATCTTCATGTTCTTTCTATCAAGGATCATTTAAGTCTTGTGTTGAATTTTTTTTACTCTCATGAACATCTTCCTCCTACATTTATACACTCGGCCTTGAATGAATCATCCTTGCTCTCCTTTAATAAGATATTTCCACATTTATCTCTATATGATAATGGGTGCACTTGTCTTATTAATTCATCATCTTGAAGAAGTGATTTCTAATTGAAATATCCATTGAAAAGTGGTAACACCATTATGTCAAATACTACCCTAGTTGATTCAACAAGTTCTTATCCAAGTTTATATTTACAAGTTTCTCTTGAGAGGTATTGATGAAAACCTCATGTGGTGGACCTCCCTTGCAAAACTGCAATGAACTTTCATGAGAACCCTAATAGGATTAACTAGAGGGACCTCTTATTCATTATCAGAGATGTTCCACTATACATTGAATAGATGAGATTTAAGTTGAATGTGGATGATGTCACCCATGGGATAGTTGCAAACAATTAATTATGTGCCTAATAAATATAAAACACTCTCGTACAACCTACCTTCCTTATACTCTAAAACTATCAATAGTATACACTATTCTAAATCTTTTGAGTAATATAATGAAAAGGAAGTATCAGGAAGTACAAGTAAACTCGTCGGGGTACTGAACAGGCCTGCTGGAAGGAGGGACATGCTTGTATGATACTAAGGTAAACCTGTCGAGGTACTGAACAGGTCTGTTGGCAGCGGGGCTATGTCGGGTAAAGGGAGTTGAAAAACATAAAGTGGCACACTTAAAACTGAACAAAAACCCTTGGGTCTCATTCTGAATAAATCACTATCAAATCAAGGCTAGGAGATGACCTTTATATCTCTCGTATGATGTTCTTAAGAACCTTCAAGTATCCACTTTAGATTTCTATCTTTAAAAAATAGGTTTTCACGAGAAGTGGGACCCTCGGTATGTATAATTCACCTTACCTAAACAAGAAGAGCTTCATATCTAAAAACTTGGATAAGAAACAAGTTAATCATCTTGGGATGTATTCTCTTATGTGTTCCTCTCTTCAAATGAGATCTAAAACTATTTTATATCACTTTTACTTTAAAAGGCAATCTATCGAGGGAGGTCTATTAGTCAAATTCATTTTGAAAACTCTTGGCCACTTTCCTATAATCCTATTAGAGTCATAGTCAACCCTTTTTCCTAACTTTGATCAAAAACAAATTGGATAAGACTTAACTTCAGGGATTTCTTGATCGAGTGAAGAGTATCATCAATTGTGAAATTTTGAAGATCATTGTTGCATGAGGACATGCAATGACTTAAGCATGGGGGAATGTTGAGTCTCCATTTTGACACTTCTAATACCCTTTATTACCCCCTATATGAGCCTATTTTACCTATGTTATGAGTATAAACTTGATCATTACCTCCATAGATACACTTAATGACATTGCTCATGTGCATAGAGAGGTAAATTATGGTTAAGGCATGTTTTGTTTGATTTTCTTGAGTTAATTCGATTAAAATAGTTGATTTTGCATGATCCTAATCATTTGATCTTAAGAAGCATTGATCTGGTACCAAAAAAACTACATAAAATTGATTTGGTACTGCCCTGTTCTATTCTGGTACCATCCCGTGTTATTCCAGTACTAAACAACTACCTACATGATTTTGGTACTAACATTCTAGTACTAGATTTTCACCTCGATTTCCAGGCCGATGACGATGGATATCAAAATTTGGGGACATGGGTTTTGTCCAGAGAGGTTTTTTCATTTTGAATAATGAGATAGAATCTCTAGATTGCATATGTGTGGACCTTCATATTAGGGGGAACGATCCATCCTCAATCTTTGCCAATTTTTCAGAAATTCTAAGATCATGCCTAGATTCATGGGAACAATGTTTCCTTGATTAGATAATGGTTGTACTCAACCTCCATTGATGGAAAATTGTTTTGATTTGGATTGGACTATCTATATCCAAATTTTTAATGTAAAAATCATATAAATTTAGTGATGGCTAAACCAAAAGGGAGAGAAATTAGTATGCTAGAAATTGGATTTTTGAACCAACTCCTTTTGTAAATTCATCTATTGAATATCAATGGAAGTTTTAATTCAAGGATAATGTGTGTCTCTTAGTATTTAGCACAGTCTGATCTAAAATCTTCCATGTTGGCATCGGCAAGGGCCCACCGATCCAGCTTGGTAAGCTCATTGTAAATTATTAGTATAGATTTCTATTTTTCTATACTTGTTGTTTTGATTTCATTTATGATTTCACTATTAGAATTGATTGCAAAGTGTGGCAGCATAGGAGAAGTTTGGATTTCATCATTCTCATTACATAAGCCATCAAATGGAACATCTCATTAAGACTTATCTTTCCTATGTAGGAATGAAGTAATTTTCTAGAATTGCAAGATTGTAAGATTGTATTAAATTTTTATTTGTGTTGATTTTGAAGAGTGTGCAGAATTAGATAAGAATTTCTTGCAAGTTTGAAGTGAGTTGTTACAGTAAATGAGATCAGACTTCATATCTCACCTTCATGCACCATAGAATGAAGCCTCTCAATTATATTGACAATTTTATGTACTACACGAGTTTGATTGGAGTGAATAGAGTTATATGATTTCTTTTTGTTTAAGAGTGAATTGTTGATTATCATTTTCAATTGCTACAGGGAAAAAGATCTAATTTCATCTCTTCTTTTCATGAGCCTATAATGAACATATCTGTTATGTGAGCAAGAGTATTTTCAATTGATTGTTTGCTTGAGTGTTTTATTATGAGCTTTATCTTTTGTTATTGTTGAAGTGTGCACAGATTTGCTTGTTAGTTTTTGTTAAGGACATTAGCTACAGATAACAGATTCAAAGTCCATCTTTCCACTTCATGATCTTGTAAATGGACAAGGCATTATCTGAGCAAAATCTTTTGAGTACATGATTGCAAGTTTTGATTTCGAATTTCTGAATTGTGTGAAGAGTGTTATCTTTGAAAACCGAGTATTTTGTTATTGATGGTTTTGTTATCTAAGCTATACTAAATAGACATAGTAACCTATCTGTTATCGGCACATATAGTGCATCAAATCTACTGATTACGAATCCTGGTTGATAATTTATGTTTGGTAATATATTATGCAAATAATTGCACCAACATAAATAATAATGGTTTAACTCAAATAAACAAAGTATTTAAGCTTAAATGTTAATTTGCATTCACAAAATATGAATCAAAACAAAACAAAAAAAATCATTAACCTATAACTGACCAGTATTTAAAGAGAAATTTTGGTTGTGCCTTCCTGTAAAACGTTTCTCCAACAACCTGTCTGTTAAGAGAAATCTATAGCAGAAAGTTGTATAATTCTAAGAGTTGTATAATTCTAAGATTGTGATAGTGTCAGGATAAAAAACACTTTGACTGAAAATTCAAAACTTATTTAAAATGCAGAAAGAACAACTTTCAAATCATGATCCTTAGTGAAGATATAATAGATTAATCGGCAATAAGAAAAATCTCAATTGAACAATTATATTTTTACAAATCCAAATTACATGAATAAACTCAATATAATACAAGATTTGTATCAAAATGAGATGCAAAATGACAAAATAATTTAATTAATTAAACCCACCAAATGATTTTGTGAAAATGAGAAACCAACCAAGATATTATTTGATGACGTATTGAACCCATTATTCGGAACAATCAAACTTGAAAATGAGCAAAAGACGAAAACATAATCATAATTTAAACCAAAGTAAGCAGTTGATAAAAATTGATGTTTTTGTTTAAATAAATAATATTTCTATGCTCGTCTCTCCTTCATTCAAATTTGATCAAATGTGAAAAAATGTCATAGAAAAGTTGTATCGCAATAAGCTTTCTTCCTGTAAAATCATTGTTATTAATCCATGTCTTCAACCAAGCCATTCTAATAGAAGATAAATTCAATAAGGAAGAGGTAATAACAAAGTCCCAAATTATGAAGCTCATCCATCAACATCAAAACTCTGTAGAAAACAAAACGAAATGTCATTTGAATTTCATGAAATTCAAACCAAACAAAATAAGAGAATTTAAACTCAAACCAACCCCAAAACAAAGCAAACCAATACCACTCCAATCAAGTCAAAGGGAAACAAACGAAGAATCCAAGTAAAATTTAGAGGGACCCTAGATTTTGATTAAAGAAAAATAAGGGGGTTGTTATGGGAAGCCAACAAAAGGCGACTCACTCGGCGAAGAATTTATCTCTGAACTATCAAACTTTCATCTCAGGGAAAAATAACAAGACTTGTAGATTTTTTTTAATATGGTTTGAAACAAATTCCCTTTCAGATCACACAATATTAAGATTAGCTCAGATTTATAAAATATCACCACGATTATAATATATATATATATATATATATATAATTTTATGGAAGATTATAGCCTGAAAGTGTTTTTTGATCAAAGGGTAACGATGTTTATAAAAATTACTTCAATACCATTGACAAAGACACTGCTACCAATAGTCATTTATAGCCTCGAAAAGGATGTCATTTAACCCACTCAAGTACTTTAATCGGATCCAATAGTTGTATATTCATGATATATACTCCCATAGAAAGTTAACTTATAAGAACATACCTGCTATCTCTCGAACCTGGCATTGTTTCGCTGCCAGTAGGCCTGTTCAGTACCCTGGTTAAGTTGTCTTGGTATCATGCATGTATTTAACCGCTACCAGTAGGCCTGTTCAATACCTTGGTGAAGTTGTCTTGGTATCATGCATGTATTTACCCGCTACCAGTAGGCCTGTTCAGTACCCCGATGAGTTTACACACATTTCCCCCGCTTAATTTTTTTCAACCCTCTTACATCATTTATAATGATATAATTTAGATATTTTATAAATGATAAAGAGGGCGAGGTGATACTAGAGGTTAATTATAGGACAGATATATTACTGATTACTATTTATTTTCTTTCAGTACTGGAAGTTTTATCATGGTTTAGATGTTTTATATTTCAATTAAGAAATCATCTGGAGAATGGGGAAGTGCTTAAACGTGATATTTTAAGAATAGGTACAGTGTAAAAAGTCTAAAGATAATCGTAATTCCCAAATATTTCGACACATTTCAGGGGTAATACTCCGACAAAGACTCTTTAGGATTTCATATCACTCGACTAACTTACAAATCAATTATCTGAGTTGAACCTTAACATCAGAAACTATTTGAACTGTTTCAAATTGCTTTTAAAAACATAAGTCTTGAAATGAATGCTTCATTCGACAATCACTCTTTGATAAAAAATATATTGATTCAAAAAGACAAACAAGAAGAAAATTTAATCCAAGTAATCAAACAAAACAAAAATAAAATAAAAAACCCACAACAAACTGAATTAGATTTTATTAATGGGCTTCAAAATAAGAAGTACATCAAAACAAACAAAATCGAAATAGCAAAAGCATACTTTTAAAAATAATTTGACCAAAAACAAAACAAGGTCAGCCTCTCATAGAGAATGAGGATCAAAAGGAAGAAGTGAAAAGTTCAGAGTTTTGTGTATAGGCAATTTCTTTTCTTAAGATAGTGATGCATGATACATCATTTTGACCAATCTTATTATTAAAAGTCACAGAAACTACAAGGAAGCAGAAAAATCCTTAACCATGATGGTTGCAATTACGTGCAGTGGTAAGCTATGTTTGTTAGGGTAAAAATAATATCAAATCCCTAATATCTTTACTAATGCTTCATAATATCTGAAATCATTGCATGATGCTTCCATGTTTTGAAAAAGAAACATTTAATCAAGACAACTGCAAAAAAGAAAAAGAAAGGAATTGAAAGAAGACTTCCCTGACAACATTCATACGATGGTTCTTTTTACATGCCCACATGCCTTTATTATGAAGATTGTTTACATATGAATCCTCAAGCCATTCTAAAATTCTGTCACAAAAGTTAGAATGCAAGCTACGACTTTGATGAACTAGATCGATCAATGGGGAACACATCATAAGAGGATTCATGACATCAATTTGATTATTGGTTTGAACACTTCCTTTGATGAGATGGATCGTTTCAAAACGTGAAACATAATCATCAAAATTTGAACTAATAAAGGAATGAATATGCAATGTGGAATATTTGATCTCCATAAGAATGAGTGCATTGTCTTTTTAAAAAATAAATCATGTAAAATTATCTTGCAACATATATTTTTCCCATGCAAGTGATGAAAGCGAAAGAGCATCAAATCCAACTTCATAAATGTTATGTTCGAAATTAATTTCACCAAATCTTGGCATATCGAAAATATCAGATTGTGATGGAAAAGAGTAAGATATTGTGGGTAAAATATCATGCACACCAGAATCTAAGAAGATATCAGGATATAAAGAGTT
Source organism: Picea sitchensis (assembly GCA_010110895.2). NCBI lineage: Eukaryota > Viridiplantae > Streptophyta > Pinopsida > Pinales > Pinaceae > Picea > Picea sitchensis. Next base: position 68,143 of record SNQJ01S0031190.1, read on the forward strand.
AAATGAATTAGAAATGAGCACAAGAAAATATTCTTTTGATCTATGATAATTAACAATGGTATTCTCAAGACATTCCTTTTCACTCGCCTTAATACTTTCACTCGGTTTTGGTGATAAATCCTCCAACATAATATTATCATCTAAATTTGTCTCATGTATGATAGATAATTCAAAACTTTCATGACAAACATCTAATCTTTCCTGTGGATAAGGTATGATTTGTGCATGAAGGTTTAAGGTTTCTTCTTCCAATTGCAGATCTACATCTCTAATCAGTTTCATTGGAATGTTAGAATGCTTAAGATAAATTTCATCACCTAAGTGTTTTTCAATAACTAAATTTAAGTACTAATTACAGAGAGAGTTAGAATAATATGGAAATTCGCCTTGACCCAACATCAAATATTCTTCCACGATGGTTGATGATTGAATATACAAGGATTCAAAGGAAAAACCAGTTTGATTGTGAGTAAGAAACTTTTCAATAGATTCTACCTCCCTTGCTTGTTAAATATTTTATGATGGATTCCTCTCATCCTGCAAACAAAATTCATCTCACAATTGAGTGATAGTATTTCTAACTGATTCATCATCTGCGATAAAAAATGGTTGGATGAAAGGGGCACAAAAATCGAAGAGGAGATTTAGTACAAATGACATGTCATCAAGTTGAAATTTACAAAGAACATGATGGATTCTTGTTAAAAATACCTCTGGAGATGAATCGTCATTGATTAGTAGAGCCTGAAATTCTTCACATAATCAATTGTAATCATAGATTTCAAAAGAATCTAAAAATTTCTCTACAAATTGAAATCAATCAATAATGTGATATGCTGGAAAAGACTCAAACCAATGTTTAATCCGACCCTTGAAAGTAAAAGTGAACAATCCACATAAAACCTTTAAATCAAAAATATCATGTTTGATGCATTTACACCAAAACTTGTTAAGATGGTATTTTGCATATACATTCCCCCCACCATCAAAGGTGAGTTTGGACAAGCGAGAGACTGTCTTGTTGGGAATATGAGGTAATGAGAAGTGGAAAGCATGTTCCAACACAGTGATTTGGGGAGCCATGGAAAATTAAACAATTTCTAAACAAATACTCCAGCAAGGCCAGATTATCATTTTGGCCTACCTTCTAGTGCATTTCAATATGACACAGAAGAAGAATTTATAAATCTGTAATTATGACACGATGACGGGTAAAACATTTAATCATTCAATTTACCTCGCCCTCCTAGCACCATTTGTAGACAAACATTTATGACACACCGTCAACTGGAAGGGAATAGTTCGATCTGAGGTTGTCTAAATAACCCAACATGTTTGGAATAACTACCCCTAACGGGTTTAACGTCTACGTTAGCCGATAAAGTGATCTAATCTAAACTACGAAAATAAAATAACTATTTATGCATTAATGAATAACTATTATGTACATTCACTATTCTAACTTTTATATACAACATATACAAATAAACAAGTGCAAGATTTACGAGAAACCTTGTAAACTAACATTGTACAAGAGAACCGAATCTTAGAAAAAATTAAACAGATTTAGAACATACTATCAATCTAATTTTAACTTTGAAACTAAAAAAAGGAAAATAAATGAATGTAAATAATAATGGTTTAACTTAAATAAACAAAGTATTTAAGCTTAAATGTTAATTTGCATTCACAAAATATAAATCCAAACAAAAAGAAAATCATTAACCTATAATTGGTCAGTATTTAAAGAGAACTTTTGGTTGTGTCTTCCTGTAAAACATTGCTCCAACAACCTGTCTTTTAAGAGAAATCTATAGCAGAAGGTTGTATAATTCTAAGATTGTGGCACTGTCAGGATAAAAATCACTTTGACTGACAATTTAAATATTATTTAAAATGAAGAAAGAACAACTTTCAAATCATGATCCTTAGTGAAGATATAATAGATTAATCGAAAATAAGAAAAATATCAATTGAACAATTATATCTTTACAAATCCAAATTACATGAATAAACTCAATATAATACAAGATTTGTGTCAAAAATAATAATCACCAAGACTAAGATAATTGGGATAATCGATTGTTAAAGATTGACAAAATTAATACATAAATGATAGCAATTAACCATGTATTGATAAAATAGACTCAAGATAATTTAAAGAATATGACGAATCAAATACTCAAAGAATATGAAGATATTATAATGAAAACAAAACCATTTTACTCATGGGACAAAATCCATTAAGCAATCTGGAATTTCATATTCTTTTTCGAAAATACTGGTCCATTCACCCAAAATTCCAACCATTTGTTACTCCATTTGAAAAGAAAAAGTTTACAAAATAAATAATATACAAAAAGGAAAGGATAAAAATCCTCCTCTTCTTTTCTTGGATCCCCCAGGCTCTGAACTTTCTCATATATTTATGCAATGATTGAACAGTCTGGGCATCACTAATAATTTCTGCCACCTCAAATTTGCCTCATAAAGAAACAAAAATATCTCTCAAATTGTGCATTTTTTGGGGAAAAATCTCACGAGTAAGCTAAATGGGTCCATTCTGCAGAATGGTTTTCAACTGTTTCGTCAGATTTCTCACATTTTCGCTGCAATCAGTCCAAAAAAATTGTCTGTCTGTTCTTGAACGCATTTACAAATCTTATCTATTGTTGCTCATAAATTATTTGCAGCAATCCAATGTTATTTTTGAATCAATTATCTTGAACGTATTTAGATAAGAAAATCAATCCATGATAAGATATGTACGAAATAACTGATAATAGAAACATGTGAAACAAAAAGAACCCAAATTAATAACCTAAAAATTGTGAATAAAGCAAAATCAAGAACAATCAAATTAAAATGAATTTAAACTAACTATAAGTTGTAAACAAATATTGTTTTCATTTTCCTTTCAAATATGATCTTAAAATTCTAGAAGCTTCAAGTTGATGGAGAGGAGAAAAATATTAATTTTGGGTTTCCACAAAATCAAACAAATGATATATAATTCATTTTTTATTTTTATTTTATTTTGAAATGAAATGCAAAATGACAAAAGAATTTAATTAATTAAACCCACCAAATGATTTTGTGAAAATGAGAAACCAACAAAGATATTATTTGATGACGTATTGAACCCATTAGTTAGAATAATCAAACTTTCTAATGAGCAAAAGACGAAAAAATAATCATAATTTAAACGAAAGTAAGCAGTTGATAAAAATTGATGTTTTTGTTTAAATAATTAATATTTCTATGTTTGTCTCTCCTTCATTCAAATTTGATCAAATGTGAAAAAATGTCCTAGAAAAGATGTGTCGCAATAAGATTTCTTCTTGTAAAATATTGTTATTAATCTATGTCTTCAACCAAGCCATTCTCATACAAGATAAATTCAATAAGGAAGAGGTAATAACAAACTCTCAAATTATGAAGCACGCCCATCAACATCAAAACTCTGTAGAAAACAAAACAAAATGGCATTTGAGTTTCATGAAATTCAAACCAAACAAAAGAAAAGAATATAAACTCAAACCAATCTCGAAACAAAGCAAACCAATACCACTCCAATCAAGTCAAAGGGAAACAAACGAAGAATCCAAGTAAAATTTAGGAGCCTAGATTTTGATTAAAAACAAATAAGGGGGTTGTTGTGGGCAACCAACAGTATGTTGCATAGAGAATAAAAGCATTTTTTGGGTAGCATGGCTCGGCATGGGTGGTCGGGGATGTTAAATTATATTATAATAAAAATGTAAATTTGGTGGTAAATGTATTAGAGAATATTTTTAGTATGAATTAAAGATAAAAAAAAATCAATACATATAACAAATTAATACTATGAATTAACTATTATATGAAAACTATATAATGATAAATTAATAAGTATAACTATATAATATAATATTATTATATAAATAGCCTCAAGGGTTATCTCAAGTGGTTATGAGTCAGACATGAAGCTATCCCTAGGGGAGCATGTCACGGGTTCAAATATCTTGTTCCCCTTGGGGTTAGGCATGCCATGAACATCAAAGCCGACAGTTTACACCCCACGAAAGTACTAAATAATATAATAAATTTCATATAGTAAGTAATGAAAGTACTAATAATATAAAATATTCCATATTGAGTAATTCAATGATATTGAACACATCCTAAAACTATCTCACCAAGATCTTAACTGATATGAGGTGTACATATGATTAAATATTATCAAATAGAAAAAAGACACATAATCATCCTTGAATTTTATATGTCCAACTAAACGATTATCGTTGACTCAATTCTTTGAAATTTTATTGGTTATTGAATTTCCAATTCAGCAAGCACATTTTTTCTTATAAGGCCCAATTTTGGGGCAAATTTTCTCTAAAGCTAGTGTTAAGGGATAATGATGTGGATGTGGATGGATATTGGGACTCCTCGGCACAACGTTAGCCATGTCACATTGAAAAACTAGATAGCTTACAAAGAGAAAAGGAAAACCAAAGCTTGTGAAATCCTTATTGTTTGAAAATGTATAGAAAGTTTGAAAGTGTAAGAAAGTGTACTTTTGGAAAAACAGTTTTTTTGGAGCTTGCAAAGAGTTGATGATGGTTGTGGTCACTAAAATTTTATTAGGTGGATTGTTGTGGAAATACATGACGATTTTATGACCAAAGCACTTAGATATGGATGTTTCTCTTAGTTGTGCACTGTACATAGCTCAAGTTATGGAGTGCCTACATGGAAATGGAATTATTCACCATGACCTTAAGCCTATTGTGTTTTTTATGTAGCCTACAAATTTTATTTGTCGAGTATTTATATTCTTAGTACAATAGTGTTTTTTTTTATTGAAGTTGTTGATCATGTAAATACACTAGTCCATGAGTGTTTTTTATTTTTTTTTGTATGCATTGGGGATAATTTGTCATTTAGAGTTGGACATGTTGAACAAACTTTCATTTTGGAGAAATGTATAAAAGTGAGAGACTACTTCAAGGTCACTAATAAATTGTTATGCAATAAAGGTAATAACACTTCTACAAACACACTAAACTTAGTCTATTAGTCGAGTCCTGGGAACAAAAGGTCATTAGGTTTGTTACAAACATACTAAACTTAGTCTATTAGTGGAGTCTTGGGAATATAAGGCCAGTGGGTTTGTTAATTTCTCTAGAAATACTAATTGGTGAGCCCATTATTACTATTTATCCCTTACATCATTGAGGTTATAATTGTTCCTTTATGAGTGAGGACCAAATCCGTTGTATAATTTTAGATGTGAATAGCTTTGAGCAAAGAGTCATGTAGTGAAGGACATAGATGAATCAATTGTGTGATATAAATATTATTCCTAATATGATAAATATTTGTTACTATTAAGTAAGGATGTGAAACTTGTAAGGGATGTCTTCTTACAGGTCTATTGTTTGTTGGTTAGGGCGAACTTTCAGTGTTTTTATTCATATTATCTTGAGTTAAAGGTGTTGGACACACCA
>SNQJ01S0031190.1:83744-105369 GCA_010110895.2 Picea sitchensis
CAGCATTTAACATTTCTTTCATCCCAAGAGAGGAGAACATGATGGCATATTCCTTGGCTACATCAGCAAGTAATTTCAAAGTACCCTTGCCTCCTAAATTCAGATATGATGTGGAAGTGAAATACATGCCCTCCATACCTAACAATGTCAAACATTGGAAGGTATTCGAGGATGATCTCGAGATCAAGAAGTTCTTGGAGACTGTCGAAGAATTTTCAGAGATGCACATCGACCAAGACTCTGTCTCTGAAGAAAATCTTGATGGGGGTAATTTTCTGAATAAGATTGCAGAGCGTAACATTATGCAGCTACCCAGCAATCATATTCCAAGAGGATTGGTTCCTTTGGAAAGGCTTTTTGATAGAAATGATGTGTCATTAAAGGGAGAGACCTCGGAGGATGACACTGGTACTTCTCAGTGCAACATTGGGACCGAGAGTGAGCCCAAGTTTGTCAAATTGTCGAGAAGTCTAACAAAGTAGCAGAGGTCCGAATACATTGGACTTTTGAGGAAATTTGCTGATGTGTTTGCCTGGACTTACGAAGACCTCAAAACCTATGACACCTCTGTCATCGAGCATAAAATCCCACTAAAAGAGGAGGCAAATCCATTTAGGCAGAAGCTGAGACAGATCAATCCTATGTTTTTTCCTATCATGGAGAGGGAGGTGAAGAAGCTGCTTCAAGCTCAGATCATTGTACCACTAAGATATTCAGAGTGGGTGGCCAACTTGGTGCCAGTAAGGAAAAAGAATGGAGAGATCCGACTCTGTGTAGACTTCAGAAACTTGAACAGGAGCTCATGAAATGATAACTACCCCTTGCCAAATATGGAACATATACTGCAGAGGGTAACAGGAGCTTCCAGGATGTCCATGATTGATGGTTTCTCTGGCTACAATCAAGTCTTTGTTCTGCCTGAGGACAGGGAAAAGATGGCATTTACCACTACATGGGGGACATTCATGTACGCCAAGATGTCGTTTGGGTTAATGAATGCAGGGGCAACATTTCAACGTGCCATGGACATAGATTTTGTTGGGGAAAAGGATAAATTTGTGGTCGTTTATCTAGATGGCATCACAGTGTTTTCAAAATCTGATAAAGAACACCGTCGTCATCTCAGGAAGGTTTTCTTGAAATGCAGAAATTTCGACATTTCATTAAACCCCAAGAAATATCTATTCTCCATGCAGGAGGGAAAGTTACTAGGCCACATAGTATCAGCGGAAGGAGTCAGAATTGACCCCAGCAGAGTTGAGGAGATACAAGTCTTATCGATCCCGAGGTCCAAGAAGGAGCTCCAATCTTTCCTCAGTAAGATTAATTTTCTTAGGAGGTTTGTCTCTAACTTTGTTGAGGAGGTAAAGATTATAACAACCATGTTGAAGAAAGGAAATGAAGTAAGGTCGACCCCTCAATCGCGACATTCCTTTGAGAAAATCAAGAAGGCCCTGACTGAAGCTCCTGTGCTTATCAATCCCGACTACTCGAAGGATTTCCTTATTTTCTCCTTTGCCTCACCTAAACACAGTGGCTGTTGTTCTATTATAGACAAATGACATTGGACTGGAGCATCCTATTGCTTATTTCAGCCGAGCATTGAGGGATGCCGAAGTCAGGTATGACACTATGGAGAAGCAGGCTTATGCTCTAGTAAAAGCTCTCAAATCTTTTAGAACCTACGTCCTGCAGTCAAAAATCATCGCCTATGTCCCCTCGGTTACCGTTAAAGACATTCTTATTCAGCCTGACATAGACGGGAGAAGGAGTAAATGGATAGACAAAATTCTAGAATTCAACCTGGAAATAAGGACTACCAAATTAATCAAAGGTCAGGGTTTAGCCAAGCTATTAGTTGAAGCCAATTGCCATGATTTGGGGATAAATTTCATCAACGAATGCTCAGGTATTCAGCAGGATCGGTTGTCTGACATAGACCCTCAAAGGGATCCCCCATTGGATCGATGTCCTTGGTATAAGAATGTCATATAATTTCTGCAAGAACTGCGACCTCCAGACGGCCTGCAAAGGAACAAAGCAAGATCTCTAAAGCTCAAGGCAGTCAGATACTGCCTGATCGATCAAATGTTATATTGGAAAGACCCCCTGGTGTGCTTTTAATATGCATGAGTCCACAAGAGGCTGAAACGATCGTGGTTGAATTTCATAGCGGCCTGTGTGGAGGGCACCATTTCTGGAAAGCCACAGCCCACAAAATCCTTAGGGCTAGATACTACTGGCCTACCGTTTTCACTAATGTCTGCAAAAAGGCCAGAGCCTGCATCAAATGTCAAAAATTCACAGGAAAGCAGCAACTCAAGTCTTTGTCGTTAAATCCGGTGGTGGTTTCAGGACCTTTCCAGCAGCGAGGCCTAGATTTCATTGGATAAATTCACCCTGTATCTAGTGGGTAGCACAGGTGGATCCTGACTGCTACAGATTTCTTTACCAAGTGGATTGAAGATATCCCTACCAGGAGTGCTTCCCACAAGGTAATCATTGGATTCCTGGAGGACCTCATCACGATATTCGGTTGCCCGAGTAAAATTGTCACTGATAACGCAGCCGCTTTCGGTTCTGAGCCGTTGGCCAAGTTCTGTGAGCAGTTCAGAATCAAGATGATTCACTCCATCCCATATTACCCATAGGGAAACGGTTTAGCAGAATCCTCCAACAAAATCCTGATAAGGATCATCAAAAGGCTTTTGGAAGACAACAAGAAGGCCTGGCACTCTAGATTAAAATTTTCTCTATGGGCCGACTGAGTGACCACTAAGAGATCTATCGACGTCTCTCCTTTCCAATTAGTCTATGGAGAGGAGGTTTTTTTCCCCTCTCAGTTAGTCATTCCCATAGTGAAATTCCTCCAGGACCATCAGGAGGAGCCTGATGACATGATCAGAAGGATTCATCAGCTAGTGGAGGTCCAGCAGGCTAGGGAGAAGATAGTGGACAGAATTCAGGACCATCAGCAAAAGATTAAGCAGGTTTTCGATAAGAAGGCCAAGAAGGAGTGGTTCCAGATAGGAGACCTGGTGCTAAAATGGGATGCTCCTAAGCAATATAAGGGCAAACATAGCAAATTTGAAGCCCTGTGGATCAGGCCTTTCAAAATCTATGAGACTTTCTCAAATAACACATACGGGTTGCAAGGTTTGGAAGGTGAAGAAGTTTTCAGCAGCCCAGTGAATGAGTATTTTCTGAAGAAATGTTTTGTTTGAGTCTCAGATGACTCCTTTGTTTGTAAATATTGTCCTTTTTGTTTCTTTGTTCATTTTTCGTTTTTATTTTTCAGCTTAATAATGACTCCATAGCCCAACCGCAAGGCACTGGAACTGCAAAATGAGTCCTTAGAGCATCGCGGGGATGACTCTATCCCCCATGGAGCCTAAATATTAGCAACAATTTTGGTATCGGGGCACAAGGTACACAGGTCTGCAGGATTGCTTGGGAAGCGCCCAAGCATAGCACGGAGGAACCTCTTTTCAGTTACAATTCGAGCGAATGGGCGAAGTTTTGTTGACGGCCACCGAGATCCACCTATAAAACTGATCAACGGTCGTTGGGATTTCTGGGCTACCAAGTTACCCCGGGGCTAGTGCAAGAGATAGCTCCAATAATTCAAGACAAATCTGGGTCGTCCGATCCAATTGGGATAGGTGGCTTCCAGTTGGTGTATCGGGGATTGGAGTTTTGGGAGACAAGGAGCCTCCCATTCGTTGCAGTTGAGATCGTCGATCGGCGAAACGTTGAAAGCACCTAAGGAACCGAGCCCATGGTCCTAGCACTAAGTCAATCCAAGCAAGCCTATAAACGAGGGTGGCTCCCTTTAAATATCGAATGCCCCCTCCTCCATTCATCCTAAGGACGCGTGGCGCGAGATCTGGCCGCGTTGGTTTTCGGCAATCACAAGTTCGAAGGGTAAAAGTTTGTATCACTTTGTATCGCGAAACCCCGAACCCCGAAGCACCGAAAGAGCCCAGGGTCAGGCCCACAGTATCAAGGGGCAGTCTCAGTTGTCCATTTGAAGCAGACACCTGGCGCACAATTGAGCTCCTCGTTGATTCGCCCATCGCGAGTTCAAGGAGAAAAGTGCGGCATCACCGTATCCCTGATGTGCGAAGTAGCGAGAGCATCCAGGACCTAAGGCCCATAGTAGCATCGGGTGAGTTCAGGACCGTCAGATCTCAAAGGGACGCGTGGCACCAGATTGAGCCATCTCGGCGTTTCGCTCATCGTGATTTCAAACTGCAGGGGTAGCTCCTTCCCGTTCGCGAACACCGAAAGTGCCTTTGGAATAAGCAAAGGTGTCAAGCCCAGTCGCCGAAGGGATCATCATGATTTACAGGTGCAATCGAATAAGATTACGCTCCTGTTTTCCGCTTGGAGTAAATGAAAGGCAGGAATGGGTGGATGGAACCTCCTTTCATTCATTAAGTGAGGGGATGGAGGGTCTAGCAAGCCGTCTGCCCAAAGAGGTCCTGTGTATCGATTTTCTCAAAGAAACCATGCCGAAGTCCTCAACTCAACAGAGAAGTCTACGCACGCTAGCCCAACACTTAATGGCTCAACTACCCTCTTCGCAGGAGCCATGCGTAGTTAAGGAGGCGCTTGAACAAAGATATCAGTACAAGTTTGACTGAAGGGACACCAGGCTTTGGGCGACTAGACACACCTCTATGAGGTGAATTTTCTTGAGTATATAAACTGAGTCTTTGTACTTTGTGAGGGGGGGATGGTTGAGCTAAGCTCCCGATTGTAAATTTTTTATGAAGCATTGGTCGCTCTGGTTTATGTATAAGGCATTTGAGATTTCTTACTTTATGGATGTCAGCTTCCCTTCCATTTCTTTGTTTACTGTGTTAGAACAACTTGGAATTGGAGGATCCAGTCGAGTTGTGGCTGTTATAGGATGATGTAGGTTGGATCACTGTAATAGTCACATTGTTTCTAATTAGTTCTTGTGATGTTCTCGGCGCTGAAACGACTTGGAATTGAAGGATTCAGTCGAGTCACCCCTCAGCTTCTTGAAGCTCTGGACCAAGAGGATCTTGGCTTCTGAGTTTTTCGTCCTCAAGATTCTGAAGGCCTGTTACCCAAGGCAGTCTTTCTCACCCTTCTCATAAGTCTTCCTTCTTCCACCCTTTAATCATTTACTGACAGAAGTTGGATCGAGACCTCCCTTTATTTATGAATATCAAGCCCAGTTTACCAAGTTAAAGCTATATTTTCTTGATTCTTTACCCATATGATCACCCCATTAAACAAATCGTGACATAAAACTGATGGGCGTTGGGCTCTTCTCCTGCAAGCGATCCAGGAGTGACTTCTGATGCTAATAGGTATGTTTGCTAAATTTTGTCCTTGTCTGACAACTAGGGTACATCTAGAAGAAAAAAGATTTGATATGAATAGTTCTGATAGAAATAATGAAAGGTATGTTATCCCTATGCATATAAAAAATTCTTGGACTAACAAATGGATGCGGGATCCTAGAAAGAAATTTTTGCAGGTTAGTTATTGTGAACCCAGTGCATAGTACAGGAAAGATTGGGGATCGTTTAAAAGAAAGAGAGGATTAACTCTTTGCTATAGTTGTGGAAGTCTGGGACATCTTGCTAAGGAATTCCTTGGTAGAGTTCCTAGTTGTATTTGTTGTAAAGCTATAGACCATGAGGTTTTGGATTTCCCTAGAATGATTGCAAAAGTTGAAAAGATGAATATGAGACAAGAAAACTATGAGACAAGCCAAGAAACTAAGGATATGATAGAACCCCTGAAAGAATCAGATATTGTATTACTACAGAAGAAAGAAACTTTGAATGATCACAGAGATATCAACTTATCAGAGGTCTTAAAAGAGAAAGAGAACTTAAAAACAAGAATAGGATACTTCGACATAGACTATGTCCTGGATGAGGAAACACAGGTGAATATCGTGATAGAAAGAACTTGAGAAATTTTGGGAAATCCTGCTATGGTTCCTTCGTTAGGAGGAATAGGATTATTTAGAGGAAATTTGATAACCCTATGTAGAAGACTTACCCAGACATCTATGAGTGCTCTAGGCACTTCGAAAGAAGAAGAATTTGAGATTGTTAAATTTGTTGAGAACAGTGCCCCATTTACTATCTTGCTAGGAAAAACCTGGATTGAGAAAGATTAGATATGAAGGAAACAAGAAGAGGAGGATATAGAACAAAAAAAGAAAGAACTAAGAGATTTCATGGCTAAGATAATAGCGCACTTACTATAAGAACAAGAAAACCAGTCGAAGCTACTAAAGACCAAAGATATGGATGTCGAAGTTGAAAAGACACGGGAAGATTGGAGACACCTATCTGTACAAGAGAGTAGGGCACCTACCCCAGAAAGAGAATAAATATTACCCTTGAACCCTATTAAAGACCCTCCACAGTGCGAAGTTATCATGCCAATAGGAGATAAGAACAACAATGGAAAGAGGAAAACAATGATTTAGATCATAGAAAAGAAGGCCAGAATGCTCAGTAAGAAGAGAACAAAGTTAGAAAAATTGCAACAAGTTCTAGGGAAGACTTCGCAGAAGGAAGGTTTCCAGAAATTGAACTCCACCAGAATATCAGTACAACGAATATTGACACTTCACCACGGTGAAGAAATATGACCGTTGGAGGCATTATGACCGTTAGAACGAAGATCTAGAACGGCTAGAAATGTAGTTATTGCCGGAATGTTTGCCCCTGGACCATTGGGATCATGCCATAATGGATGGAACTGCATTGATTGAAGCGTTCTTTCCCATTGGAAGATTCTTTTACAATAATATCTATTTATCCCATTGAGTGTTGCACCAAGAACACTTTTTTCCAATTGTGATCATTTGATCCCACAGATAACTAGTCGATTTCGTGCAATGATCATTGATACCTCGACATCCATTCTGTTACATTTAGTATTGTTCACCAACCTAAGATATCATATCTCGAGTGTGCATGTCGGACGAAATTAGCGCAGCAGAAAAAGTTTTTGAAGAGATTCTAATAGACCTCATGGCCAAGAAGGTGATGTCCACAGACATCCAAGCCTCATCGACGAGAGGAGTGCAAGCATCCCTGTCGACTACTCGCATATCTGGACCATCTCGAGTTGTGACTGAGAAGAGAACCAAGCATCGTGATGACTTGGAAAATGAAAACTTAATCCCGTCTATCCTGCTCAACTACATCCCACCCCTGGCTGGTGTGGTGAGTTGTGACAGTGTCCCGAGGGACTTCGACTACATAATCATCACTGCATACCTTTCGAAGGGAATACAAGTAGTCATACTGCAGTTGGAGAGGATTCCAGCCTTGAATATTAGTGACTATAACCTAGGAGACCACAAGATCTATGGTATGCTCTCACCTCACAAATATTTGACCAAGACCAAGGGGAAGAAGTCGAAGATCATCCCCCAGCTGTGGACTATGGATATCATGAGGTCCACTGTCTTGAACGTGATGAAGATACCACATTTTGGAAGACATCAGGAGGTTAACGCATGCATTAAACTCCTGATGTCGTTCTTCCATGGAAGGTATCTATGGCTAGACAGACACATCACCATCGATCCGGCAATGATTTATAGGATCACCGGATTAAGCATACAAAGACCAGACCCACAAGAATTTTATCCAGGAAAGGATGCAGATTGTTCCCTAGTGCAAAATATCAAAGACACCTATGGCGATGTAGATAAGGGGACATGAGGCTACAAGGTAGCATCCATTCAGAATGGTGTAGTGCACCGTGCATGCCAGTTGATTGCTGGTAAGCTATTCCAAAAGAACAGACCCACACAGGGCATAATGTTTGTCATTGGCTCACAGGAAAATGCGTAGAAGGACAATAGATGAACTGGGCCAGTTACCTAGTCAATCAGTTAGAAATGGATTGTCACGAAGCTTAGGATCAGGGCTATGATTTCCATTTTAGTTGGTTGTTGATCCTCATCGCATTCACTTCTTGGGAGATGTTGGAAGGTGCGACCTTCCCTGACATTGAGTTGTTCGAGCCACTAGCTTCAAAGTTCACCACACTCTCGTATTCAAGCGATATGGGGAAACAATGGCAGTCGGACGTAGCATTTCATACCTACTACCTGTAGCTGAAGAGGGATATTGAGTCTTTCCCTCGTATGACATCGAACACCCTAGACAGGTTCAGGCCACTTATGAAGTTCTATGTAGATAGGCATTTTATTTATATCACTACGCGTGCAGATGAAAGTAAAGAAGAGCTTTAGTCCTACTGCATGAAGGATCAGATTTTGTCACTGAGAGGGGGGGGTGAATCAGTGACACAAAAATTATATCAATTTTTACTTATTAATGCAAAAAGAATCTTAACATAGTATTTTGTCGTGGAATCCAAATGGGAAAACCAAAAACTCTTTTCTATTAACTGCAAAAATTGTTTAACATGTTACATAGATGGAAGATGTACTTCCTCTTTGATCAGCATCGACTGATCAGGATGCACCCACACCCTAGTTTACAAGCACCAATTGGTAGGAGGCTACGACCCCCTGTTTAGTCAGCTACAACTGACAAGGAAGCATCAAATCCCTTCGCAGGCACCAACCTGCCCTTGCTCCACCCAACCACCCTTAATACATAGGAATTTAGCTTTTCTTCCAAGAATCCGGTTTAGCTATTGATCTTCTAGTTTGGACTGCAGAGACACATTCTTCTCCCACTCTTTCATGTATATATATTCTTCAAAATAGCGTGAGTTTGAAGCATCGTGTCCCTTCATTTGGACCATGTCACCTCTTCAATTAACTTCACCATAATCATTAACTAATGTTTATTTGTTTTTAGTGTAAAGAATCTTCATAAATTGATCACAGATATGGATCAATTTCATCCTTTAAACTCGATCTTGAAACTCTGTTATTTTCATAGGAACCGAATTCTACGGAGACACTTCCTTCAAGCCAGTTCATATGACTGATCTTTACAGAACCACTGGCTTACCAACTAAGTGACTTACATTCTGCCCCTTTAAACCTTTTTACCATATGACCAACGGAGGTGACCTCACATTTAGGCAATTAGACCAAACGAGTGCTTGAGCGCTTCCTTAAAATCAACAGTCAAGATTTAATTACTCATTGAGATGAGTGGCTTACGAGATTTTGGGTTATTTGTCCTTCGGGACTTTGTTGCTTCCACCATATCAAAACTCTCGAATGCGATATCCCCAAAATGATCGGATGACTCATATTACTTCTTTTATTATTTAATCTAACGGCCATGACTTAACCATGTTTATCATCTTCGGCGATTACGATTCGATCTTCAACTGATATGGATGGTTGTCGGAGTTTCGGAACTTTGACCTACGGGTCTTCATAACTTCCAATATTTCAGGATTCTCGATCACAAAATTGTCGATCAAATCGGATGGCTCATATTACCCACTGAGATGGATGGATGTCATAATTTCGGCACTTTTCCCTTTGGGTTTTCGTGACTTCCAGCATGTCAAATATCAAAAGTTGTCAATCTATTGATGCATGTCCCTTTGGCAATTTCAGCGTTCAAGACTTCAACATTCAGGACTTCGTGACTTCGTACTTCACGTCTTCCAGTATTTGTAAATATCCCGAATAAATGATGCATTTCCATAATCTCATGTGTATTTCAGAACTTCAGCCTTCGGGGCTTCCAGACTTTAGAGTATTTTCTAGTGGTGAAATATCCCGAATTAAGACTCCCGAAGTGATGTAAACTTGTTGATGTCACTTGATGACTTGGCACGTGACAAGTAGCTGCCACGTGTCACTTTGATTCGTGACTTAAATGTGCCTGAAATGCCAATTTCAACTTGACATTTGTCACTTTGTGAATGAGCCACATGTCATTGCTGACGTGCTCTACTGACGTGGTCTGTCATTGACATCACTCAAGATGACATGGACCTTGATACGTGTCTTCCTCCTTGACTCTGGAGCTTCGAATTTTGAGGTTTTGAACAACTATCATCGTTGATTCTCTGAATAAAAAATCCCTGAATTGTTGATCTTATGTCACGTGCCCACCTTCCAACCGATGGCTAGGATCTCTTCAAAATTTTGTATTTCGCAAGTTTAGAATCATTCACTCCTCAACACTCCAAATCCTCTAATTCCAGAGTTCCGAAGGAACTCATATCTAACCACCATGCAGCTTCTCCCAGATCTAACAGTCGAGATCCTTTTTCATCAGATCGACAGTCATTGTCACTTTGACCAAAAGGTAGGGGGCCTGACAGGTTGTCCTAGGCTCTAGGCTGGTGAGCATCTCGTGGAGCCCAAACACCTAGAGCCCCCACCATACCTTTGCACTATGCATCAATAATATATGGAGAGAGCTATGTATATAAACCTATATCGGTTTATTCATGCTTCCAGTGTGGGATAAATCCCATTACTTGAGACAATCAGCCATTAATTTCTTGATCGAACAACTATTGAAGCTTCTCACCTTTTTTGTGCATTGTTCAACTTCTCAGCCTTTTCTTGTGCAATGGTCGACTGCATTCTACAATGTGCTTCTTCCGTCTTCAGATAATAGGAACATTGTAGCTCCTATCGTGATCAACAATAAACATAGATTTCCTCTTTGTGCAATGTGTTATTCCTTCTGAGATTTTATCATTCGAGTATTTACTTCTCCTTTTCTCTCTTTCGATCTCTACACACACTTTTGACATCATCACTTCGTTCGATCTCTGCACATTGTTTTTTCATGATCACTTCGATTGTTGACATCAATGACAATATTTCCAACAATCTCCCCCTTTTTCATTGAAGGAAACACACTAACTTCATATTCAAAACTCCCCCTGTGATGATGCTTTCCTCTTATGAAGATTTCCTTTTATGAAGTTTCTCTCCCCCTTTGACATCAATGGCAAAGGGTTTCTTCTCCAATCATCTGTCTGTATAAACACTTCTCTAACCACTGGTAACTCCTCCTACAATCAATCTTTTTATGGCATAATTGAATGACACCTTCTGTCATTGATTTCTATCTCCCCCTCAGTAGGTGCCAATTGATCCATCATTTTCTTGAGAGATTTTAGGTAGGAAGAAGTATTACTCCCAATTTTCGCCTGAGATACTCAAATATATCTCTGTTTAAGGGTTTTGTAAAAATATCTGCCACCTGTTCTTGTGTTGGAACATATTCCAATTTAATGTTCTTGTTTTCATCCTGATCTCTTAGATAGTGGTATTTTATGGGAATGTGTTTCTATTTTGAGTGTTGGACTAAGTTATTAGACAAACGTATCACGCTTGTATTGTCACAGTGGATAATTGTGGGTTCTTCAAATACTATTTTGATGTCTTGTAGAGTTTGTTTCATCCATTCCACTTGTTTGAAACATTATGTTGCTGCAATATACTTGACTTCAGTGCTAGACTGAGAAATTGAGGATTGTTTCTTGCTTATCCAAGAAACCAATGATTCTCCCAAAAATAATGGTTCTCCACTCGTACTTTTTCTGTCATCTACACTTCCTTCCCAATCAACATCTGAATAGGATTTTAATGTGAATGAGTCCTTTCTAGGATACCACAAACCAAGATCTATGGTTCCTTTCAAATATCTAAATATTATTTTTACAATTTCAACATGACTCTCCTTTGGTTCTGCTTGGAATCTAGCCACCATCACAACAACTTGCTTGACATCAAGTCTGGAAGTTGTTACATAGAGAAAACTGTCAATCATTGATCTACAGTGTTTTGGATCTACAGCATTGGACTCATCATCCTTGCTTAGTTTGCATCCAACTATCATAGGTGTACTAATAGGTTTTCAATCCTCTAACTGGAATCTCTTAAGCATATCCTTAACATATTTAGACTGATGGATAAAGACTCCCTTTTTGAACTGTATTATTTGTAATCCAAGGAAGAAATTTAGTTCGCCAAGCATAGACATTTCAAATTCTTGTTGCATCATCTTAGCAAAGTATTCACTCATTTTTATATTATTACTATCAAATATGATATCATCAACATACACTTCCACAATGATCAAGTTATTACCATCAATTTTGTAATAAAGATTGTTGTCTGTTGATCCCCTTTTGAGGCCTTGTTTTTGTAAATAAGAGTCTAGCCTTGCATACCATGCTCTCGATGCTTGTTTTAATCCATAGAGTGCCTTATTTAATTTACAAACATAATATCTTTTATTGGTTATTTGAAAACCATATGGTTGCTCAATATAGACTTCCTCTTCTAAATTTCCATTGAGAAATGTTGATTTGACATCCATTTGGTACACTTTAAATTTTCTCTAGCTGGAGAAAGCTAAGAACATCCTAATTGCCTCTAATATGGCTACAGGTGAAAATGTTTATTCATATTCTACTCCTTCAACTTGAGCATAACCTTTGCATACTAATCTTTTTTTTTTCCTGATTACTTGCCCATCTTCATTCATTTTATTTTTATATACCCATTTAGTTCCAATGACATTTTTATCTTTTGGTCTAGGAACTAGTTCCCAAGTTTGATTTCTTTCAATTTGATCCAATTATTCATTCATAGATTTAACCCAGTTCCCATCTTTACATGCCTCTTTGATTGAACTTGGCTCAATATGTGACAACAATGTTAATTCTATTTGATACAGTAGTTGTCTTCTTGTTTGCACTCCATCATTCATATCTCCAATAATCAGTTCTTCGGGATGATTTTTTTGAATAATTCTTGAGGGTGTCTTGGTATCTCTTCTTGGGAATTCTTCTTGTATCTCTCCATCTTCACTATCTTCTTCACTTTCACTAGTATCCATATCATTGTCTTCCCTTTCTTTTTCATTCTCTTCTACTTCTTCTAGTTGTGTGTTGAATGTCTCGTCATCATCTTCATCTTTATTTTTAGATATGGTCTTTTGATTTTTGATCCTTATATTTTTTAGATCATCCACCTTGACATCTTCACTTTCAATAATATTATGTGATCTAAGATTGTATCATCTATATTCCTTCTTGTTTGAAGCATATCCAAGACAAATACCTTCATCATATCTGGCATCAAATTTTCTAAGACTCTCATCTAGTCTTTTGATGTAGCATTTACTTCCAAAGACTTTGAAGTATTTCACTGATGGAGCTCTTCCAAACCATAGTTCATAAGGATTTTTATCATTATTAACCCTTAGCTGGCCTATGTTTAGTATGTATTCATATGTTCTTACAGCTTCCCTCCAATATCCATATGACAATTTTTCTTCAATGAGCATAGTCCTTGCAGCCTCCTGTACTATTTTGTTCTTTCTTTCAGCAATCTCGTTTTGTTGAGGTGTTCTGGCAACAGAGAATTGTCTTTTTATTCTAGGAGTTTCACACAATACATCGAACTCTTTTGAGGTGAATTCACCACCATTGTCTGATCTAAGACATTTGATTTTTGTCTCCCTTTCATTTTCAACAAGGGTTTTAAAGGCTTTGAATTTGTTGAGTGCTTCTGATTTTTCTTTGAGAAAACATATCCAACTCATTCTAGTAAAGTTATCAATGAAAAACATAAAGTAATACTCTCCTTGTAGACTCTTGGTTCTCATAGGTCCACATAGATCACTGTGAACAAGCTCTAAAGGTTTAGAGGTTGTGTATTCTTTTGTTTTGAACCTTACCCTAGTTTTCTTCCCTAGTTGATAGTGTCTACAGATAGCATTTGAGGGTTTTATGATTTTTGGAAAGTTTCTTACTGCACCAAGGTTGTTGACTTTCACAATATTTTCAAAGTTAATAAGCCCCAACCTCTTATGCCATAGCCAACTTTCATCTTTAGAATTTATATGACTCTCCTCATTCAATTTTTCATCTAGTATATATACATTTTCAGGAGTTCTAGGAGAAGTACCAACTAATTTTCCTGTGTCTTCTCTCCTAATCTCACATTTTTGGGAATCAAAGATGTAGAAGTATCCTTGATCACAGGTTTGACTGACACTTAATAAACTAGGCTTCAATTTATTGACAAGTAGTACATTTCTAGATTTGTCTTTTCCCAAGCTCACAATGCCTTTCCCAAGTATGTTACTTGAAGCATTATCACCAAATGTAACTTTACCTTTTTGTTTCTTTAAGTCTAAAAAATTGTCCTTGTTACCTATCATATGTTTCGAGCATCCATTGTCAACATACCAGAGATCCTTTTCATCTTGAGTTTTTAGGGCAATAAGACATTCCCTTTTTGATGTTTTTACTCTCCAAAGTTTCTTCTACTCTCTAATGAATTTTAGTTGTTCTGAGACTTCCATTAGTCTGCAATTAATGGCTTTATGTCCATGGTTATGACATCTAAATAATTGTAAGTCCCCTTCTTGTAAAGGTTCAAAGGAGTTATAGTTTCTACTCTTAACTCGATGTGTTGTTTGTTTATCCATAAGGATATAATTCTTAACCTTCATATTTTTCTTTCTATATGCTCTACAATTTATAGCTTTGTGTCCAAAATTAGAGCATGCAAATCAATAACCAGGAAAAATGCAAGGATACCTGTTTTGGTAAAACTTCTTTGGTATTGTCTTGCTTTATTTCCTGATGGGTGGAGGTAATCTTCTAGATTTCTGATCATTACTTATCTTCTCTTCATTTTTCCTCTTGAATGTACCGCGAAGAGAATCTACTAAATATTTTGACTTAACATGGCTTTCCTTTTGAGAATAACCTATTCCATTTTTATTTCTAGAATCCCTTTGCATTGTAATAATCTTATCTAATATTTTAGAGCTATTTTCAGATTTTGTTTGAATGATTTTTGCACCCAGTTCCTTTTTCAAATGAACTATTTATGCCTCTATCCTTTCAACAGTTATTCGTTTTTCTTCAAGAGACTTTTCCAGACTTTCTTCAATCTTATTTGCTTCTAAGATTTGTTTTTTCAGATTGTTCATAAGTTTTTCCATCTCCTTTTATTCTTGTTCATATTTTTCTTTCTGTTCAACTACAAAACTTTTCAACCATCTATATACGGTTTTGTATTTTCTTAATTCATATAAGGCACTGAGAAGTTCTTCCTCCATATTAACTTTTGCTCCATCTTCTAACTCCTTCTCATGTTTAATTTTTTCTATCTCATTAGATTCTTCAATACCTAAGAAAAAAACTTCATGATCATCAGATTCATCGTTGTCACTAGAATCTGACGAGTTGTTATCTTCTTCTTTAAAGTAGAAATTATTTTTCCCTCTGTAGACCGTTTTCTTGTAGTTGGATTTTTCCTTCTTCTGGTATTTTTTTTTTTATTTTCTTTCTCTTCAAGGTCCTCCTTGGGATAGGGACACTTGAATGAAAAATGACCAACTTTGCCACAATTAAAACATTTGAAAGGAAGCTTTCCTTTGTACTTCCCTGATCCTTTCTAAAGTTCTCTAATGAAGCTGGCTTCCTCCACATCAGATTCTTCATGATGACAAGATTGAGGTTTTTTCTTCTGATTTATCTTTGTCTTGGATGCTTTGAAAGTTGTTTCATCTTTTGTTTATTTATTATTTCCTGTTCTCATTTTATATGCTGTAAAAATCCCATGGAGTTGGTCAACTATGAGTGAGCTTAGATCGGATCTATCTTCAATTGAGGAAATCTTTGAATCATATCTCATTGGTAATGAACTTAATATTTTTTTCACAATGGGTTTATCTGTAACTTCTTCTCCTGCTGCTCTAATTGATTTGACCACTTCATCTACCCTATGTAAGTATTCAGCAATATTTTCTTCTTCTTTCATTTTCAGGTTTTCAAATTGAGTTCTATAGGTCTGTAGTTTGGCTTCTTTGACTTTGTCATCTCCTTCATATACAGCCTCCAATTTGTCCTAGATTTCTTTGGTCGATTTGCAATGCATAACTTTCACACATATAGAGTTATTCAACCCAGGTAGAATTCCATTAACTTCTCTTAAGTTATCATTACAAATTTTCTTTCCTCCAGAGTCTTTGGGTGGAGTAGTCGGTGAAATGTAACCGTCTACAACAGATTGCCAGATATCAAAACCAAGCGCCAACAGGAATTTTTTCATTCTTATTTTCCACAAAGCATAGCCTTCTCCATTGAACAATGGTGCTTTGTTGTTAGAAATTCCTTCTTGTTGATCCATCTTCAATATCTACCTTCAATTTTGTTAGACTGTGTTGAAGTAACCCGTTCTGATACCAATTGAAGGATCATATTCTGTCACTGAGAGGGGGGGTGAATCAGTGACACAAAAATTATATCAATTTTTACTTATTAATGCAAACATAATCTTAACACAGTATTTTATCGTGGAACCCAAATGGGAAAACCAAAAACTCTTTTCTATTAACTGCAAAAATTGTTTTACATGTTACATAAACGAAAGATGTAATTCCTCTTTGATCATCACCGACTGATAAGG
Organism: Picea sitchensis; assembly: GCA_010110895.2. NCBI lineage: Eukaryota > Viridiplantae > Streptophyta > Pinopsida > Pinales > Pinaceae > Picea > Picea sitchensis. The sequence goes on from SNQJ01S0031190.1 coordinate 100,156, forward strand.
ATGCACCCACACCCTAGTTTACCAGCACCAACTGGTAGGAGGCTAAGACCCCCTATTTAATCATCTACAACTAAAAAGGAAGCATCAAATCCCTCTGCAGGCACCAACCTTCCCTTTCTCCACCCAAACACCCTTAATACATAGGTATCTATCTTTTCTTCCTAGAATCTGCTTAAGTTGTTGATATTTTGTTTTGGACTGCAGAGACACATTCTTCTCCCACTCTTTCATGTATATATATTCTTAAAAATAGCGTGAGTGTGAAGCATCATGTCCCTTTGTTTGGACCATCGCACCTCTTCAATTAAATTCACCATAATAATTAACTATTGTTTATTTATTTTTAGCATGAAGATTCTTCATAAATTGATCACAGATATGGATTAACTTCATCCTTTAAAATCAATCTCTACACACTTTTTTGTCATCATCACTTCGATTGTTGATATCAATGACAATATTTCCAACACTACAAGCTCGCAAAGGAGGACATGGAAGAAATCACTAAGGAATGGCCCGCAGAGTTCCTTATACCAATCGACCAGGCAGAACTATATGACCCTGACCTCATTGGAAATATGGTGGTTACTCACGAAGAGTATGATGCACCCAACAGTAGCAGGCAGAAAAAGAAGGAATATGTACAGGAAATATGCAGCACATCAGAAGAAACTACATTAGATTCACCTAGCAGAGGAGGTGGCGATGAAGTAGAAAAATAAGAGCATAATGGGGAAGAAGATAAACAAAATCAAGGTGAAGTAACATTGTTGCAGAATCCCCCTAATGACACAGATACATCCAAGAAAATAAAAGTTCCCCCCATGAAACCTACATCGTGAAAGAAGTCCAAATCTAGTAATATGAAGCTGCAGACTGTACTCACGATCGATGACTTTGACTTCATCATTGCAGTTATATCAAATGCCTCGGAAGATATTTTGCGGAAAAACGACACCAAACAAGAAGCCATGTATGAAATAATTGAAGAAGAACTGAGAGGAGTACAACAAGCCCTTCACTCTAGCCACAGAGTGTCCACTGCACCCCCGCCACCAAAAGAAATAGAGTTGGGAGATGAGCCTGCCCAAATCCGCAGAATAGTTGATGCGACCGAAGATCACCTTCATCGCATGTAGGAAGAAAAAGAACAGGCCATAATGCCCCTGAAGTAAGCATAATAGGAATTCATAGAACAACATCGAGTTTCACAACAAGAGAAGGATGACCTCCAAATCAAGTTTGAAGAGGACAAAGCGCAGATCTAGAAAGAGAAAGAACAACTTCTCACAGAGCAGGTTGGAGTAAAAGAAGAATTCAACAGAGCACTTCTCTTTATGACATGCTTGGAACAGATAGAAGAAGACCCAGTGGAGATTCAAGTAAGAAAGATTGTTGCGGCCATCCAACAACTTCAATAGAGAATAGCCGAATTGGAGTTACAAGTAGTACCAAGCACTCCGCAAGAAGTATGAGACAAACAAGAAGAAACCTCCTGAAGCACCATCCAGAGAATCAAGGCATTAGCCTTGGAATGTAAACAAATTAGTAGTCACAGTGCGCAGAATTATGAGCACCTTACCAAGGACCCTGAACTAAAGACACTGGAGTCATAACTCCAGGAAGAAAAGAAGCAAGCAGCAACAGTACAAGCACAGTTGAATCCCTTGTCAACAGTGGAGTGAATGAAAATATCCAAAGAACAATGCACGACTCAGCAATATGTCCATGCCCTACAAAGCAAAGTCATGGAAGTGACTCAAAATCTCCAACTATTCTAGGATGCATCTTGCCTACTTTTTGAGGATATTGAAGGCCGAGGAGAAGAGATGGAACAAGTAGTCACTTCGGTAGAGCAGTGCTTAGAGGGACCTGTGAATGAGGCAGTTATTCAAGAGTTTGTTGAACAGGAGGCCTTGGCGAAGCAGAAGGTCGAAGCAACTCCAGCCAAGCTTGAGGCATTTGAGGTAGAGTTACCCAGAGCAGAGTGACTCGGGATGGGTCACAGGTGAGTGTTGGGGTGTTTTTGGCCCTCAACCAAGTTTTGGAGAACCTTGGTCATGTTTGACCTATTTTGGGACTTCGACAGGCTGGTCGAAGGTAGAGCGCAAGTCGAAGCAGAGATCGCAGGATATTGGCCCCTTTTTAGGGAATTTTTGGGATTAGGGTTTATGTAACAGGTATGGGATGTCATCCCATGGGTTTACCCATGTTTGGGCCCATTTTTTAATGTATAAATAGATATCTAGGCGATGTAGGAAGAGGTCAATGTGCTAAGTATGAATAGTTGTGGATGCTTCATGCATACTATGTGTTAAGAACTTGTAGAGCTAAGTACAAGTGATTGTAAGAAGCTTGTGTGCAGATTGTAAGAAGGATTTGTGCTTAAACCTAGGTCGGGGAAGGAGGATCTGGCGAAATGTGCGCAAATCTCCTGTCCTATGCGTAGTAGGGTTTTTGGGGTCTGTTCTTGTAGAAGATTGACAGAAGATAATAAAGAAGAGAAGAGTTGGTGAACGTAGCCCACACTGGGGTGAACCACGTATATCTTGTGTTATGGTTGTTGTGTGCATTATGGTTGTTATATTGCTTATGTGATTGATGCTTAGTGAAATAATGTATGTTTAGGTGAATCTGATGGCTTAATGCTTAGTGATATGAATAAGATGTTATATCTTATTTGTTTCCTTATGCTAAGTGTTGAGATGTGTTATATCTGGTCGAATACCATGCTGCTCTATAATCAGGGTTCGATCTATGAAGTGAATACTAGTTTTATACTAATGAATGGTAATTGCTAAGTGTTTTGCTAGAATATTGTAATCACAGATCTGTTCCCTAGCTAGGTTGCATACATTTGAGTCCTGCAACCACCCCTACCTCTACCTCGGGTGATACTTCATCTGCTTCGCAGGTGTTGCCGAAAGGGCCGATAGTTAGGGTTTTGTTGGTGCGATGTTGAAGCGTTGAACCCTGGTTCTGCTCTTGTTCCAACAAGCATTGATGGAAATACCAACATTGATGTCAACACCAATAATTGATGGAAACATGTAGACATGGCATTTCTCTTCATCAATGGTCATCTCAATCACATCAATGTGACTATCTCTCCCCCTTTGACATCAATGACAAATGGTAGTTCTCTCCTTGTGGTTGTTTCCCCTGCCTAAACTCTTCTTTGGGCTGCTCCCCCTGCCTGAAATCTCCTTGGGACTGCTCCCCCTGCCTGATGTCTCCTTGGGGTTGCTCCCCCTCCCTGAAGTCTCCTTGGGGATGCCCCCCTTGCCTAGATGCCTTGATCTTCATCTGAATAATATCTCCCATTTTGAACAAGGGATATCACTTTGATGTAATGCTGAAGAAATATCGCTCATGCTCCCCCTGTGACAATCACTCCCCTTGGAACCATGCCTTTGTGCTCTTTCTCCAAGTATTTACCTTTGCATCTGATAAATTTATCCTCCTGGAATCATGGTAAGAAGAATGACTCCTCCTATGGGTATGTCTCCCCCTATCTTCTCTTCAATATGAGCATTATGCTACCACTGCAATATGTTTTTGCTGCAAATGCTACTACTCAACCTAGAACATAGATAAATTGCTTAAGAATGATCCACTCTTCCTATGATGATCCTTGGACCTGTCCATGCATCAAACGCATGCCATACCATACATCATGAAGAAAAATATATGTCAACAATGAATAGAGAATCATGAACAAAACATCAACCAAGTACATCATGTACCATTTTGTGTACCAACCATGCACAATACCTATGTAGATCAACCACATATGTCATGTGCCATATTGTGTGCCAACCATGCACAACACCTATGTACATCAACCATGTACATCAATACCATACAATATACCATAAGATGTCATCAATGGAGTGTATCAACCATATGCCAAGAACATGTGCCAACTATGTACCAAACAAGTGTCATCTCACTCGTGATATGCCTCTACCATGAACCAAGTGCCACAACCATGTATCTCAACCCTCCAGCATCATAACAAGTGTCTCAGCTATATCATCCCATACATCATGTACTAGAGTACAAGTAATACCAATGATGTACAATATAATCATCTCATCAACTCATCAAATACATGTCCCAATATGTAGCTCAACCATATGCTAAATGCATGCACCAAGATATCCAACAAATGTGCCTCTAACAATACATCACAAGAAATATCAATGAAACTCAAATATGTACCAGCCATCTACCCCAATAGTTATTCCTTAACCACCATTCACTACAACAAATACTAAGCATCCAAAAATATATGTACTAGAAGTGTGCCTCAATAGATCAATGACATCTCTAGCTAGAATTATCATGATATATCTCATAACAAAAGTGCCATAACTTCACTATCACAACCAACATTGTTCCTTAACAGAAAAATCCTCAATCCATACTCTAGAGTTAGTATAATGTATCAAGGATAGACATTCAACACTCAACCATATTTCATCACCATACATACATCAATTATGTATGTCAACATGTAATCATGAAAACCTACAACAATACATGTCAGACCCTGCAACATACCATGTCATACCCTGCAACACAGAGTTATATCATCACACCAAGCTGCAACTTATTTGCACAGCCTACTTTCCAAGGATTTTACCACCTGTATGTGGCTTGCTATACATATAGCTCGCATATGTATGTGACCTGTTTATAGGTCAGCTCGTCTATGTATGCGACCGTTACGAGTGTAACCCATGTATTCTTCAAAAGTAGTCAATTTTGAGCTTGCCTTAGGGAATCCATTCTTTTCTAATTGTGCAGTCTTCTTTACCCACTTCTGAAGGTGTCCTAGCTTCTCAATACTTGATCTNCTAGCCTCAGGTGTTCTTATAGTCATACTATATAAAACACTCCTCATGGATTGTCTTCTTGTGTTCTAGCAATCTTGGGATTTATTGCCAAATCCACTACAGCTGTAGCATCTCATGGTGTGACAATGAGCATCAACGTGTCCTACTTGATTACATCTCCAACACCTTAGGGTGTTATGAAATATTTCATTATCTCTCCTTGCATAATATCTTCTTTCCAAATCTTTGTGACCATATTCATTACATGAGTAACAGTGGCCATGAAAAACATTTCCATACCTTTGCTTTGGTGTCCATCTTGAAGGTGTCCCTCTTCTGAATTTTCTTTGAGGTGTAAAGATGGATTCTTGAT
>SNQJ01S0031190.1:105458-136743 GCA_010110895.2 Picea sitchensis
GGACTTACCTCAAGCTTCTTTGAGATGTTTTCTTCAACATGTGTAGCTTCTTTGACGTATCCAAGACCTGATTTATCATTTGGTGATCTTTGACTATCCAAGATTTCATTCAATATTGTTGAGTTATTCAATAATTTGTTTTACTTCTCTACTTTCTTTCTAAGATCAACAACTTCAGCTTCCAACTTATGACATGACTCTTCCTTTTCATTTACTTTATTCTTTAGTAGTTCCTCTACCCTTTTGGATTTTCAATTTGGGTCTTGAGATGGATATTAAATTCAAGACTTTTTCTAATCGCATTATCTACCTTCTTATTTTCTTCTATTTCATTCTTTAGTATTTTGATCTCTTCTTCTTTTTCTTCTAATTGAGACCTTTTACTTTCTTCTTTTTCCTTGAGCATTTTCTTTAGCTTCAAAATATTCTTTTGATTCTTTTCAAGAAAAAATGTAGTGTTCTCAGAAAGATAGCTATAGTCTATATAATTATGGTCATAGTTGTATTCATATAGACCCCAATCAAATTTCCTTTTAAGATTTGAAAGTTCTTCTTCTACTTCTTCCATGGGATAATTATCATTTGATTCTTCACAAACTATTTCTAGATCTTCTTCTTCACATGTAGAGAAACATTCAACATCATCACATTTAGAATTATTGCAATCAGAGGATTGTGGATATTCTTTGCCTTCATTTTTCTTGATGGAGTTGTCTTTAGTGTCTTCCTTTTTTCCTTGGTATGTCTTCTCTAGCTTTAGCCATAGATCCTTGGCAGAAGTGCATTGTCCCATGCTTTCTTTGATAGAACTTGAGATTCCATTGAAGATGGTCTTGAGAGCCAATGCATGATTCTTATTTTCTTCCTTTTGAGCGGAAAACATTGACTTATTCTTCAAGGGAACTGATCCACCAATAGTTTCTTTCCAAACACCTACTCATTTTTCCTTCAAATATACTTTCATTTCTATTCTCCATGTTGAATAACTGTTCTCATCAAGGATTGGAACTTCATCATCCATTTGTGTGTCCATGGATCTCCTCCAAGGTTTTTAAGGCTTATAGTGAAGTCCATCTCTGATACCAACTGTTGGACACACCAAGCACACTGAGAGGGGGGGTGAATTAGTGTAGGGCTCTTTTTTTACTTCCCTTCAAAAAAAATCCTTAGTTCACAATCACCATTTACTCATTACATATTACTAACATTTATAACCAGTTGTGTGTGAACATATATCAACAAAATATAACAACAACATATATCATCAATAAGTCATCACCACAAAGAACACAAGATGAATGTACAATTTTATTTTTATTATGGACTACAATACTTGGGTTTATCAGCGACAACTGAATAGAGTATCAACTCCACAAGAGAACCATCTCTGCAATGTAAGACTCATCTTACACAACTCAGCACCAACTGAGAAGAGGATTCAATCCTCAACAGATACCAATTTTTCAACAGGTACGCGACCTGTCAGTAGTGCAACACACATATGTAAGCACCCTGCCAATAGTGCAGCCCACGTATGTATGTGGTCTGGCTCACAACATCATGCGTGTGTCTCCTTAAGAACTAGGGTTTTCTCTCTCCGTGAAAACTCAGGTCTTTTGCATCCTCTGTCACATCCACTTATGCCCTTCATTGTCCAATCTGTACCATAACCAATCACAACACATCTATGTTGTCTAAAAAATTACTCATGCTCCTCAACCATACAATATGAATGTTACTAAATCATGTATAAGTAACCAGTATACTATGGCAACCATATCAGTACTGAAACATAAGAGTGTTTCTCACTTAGTCAATGAACCAATAAAACCATATCACAATAGCCATACCAAGAATTCCTTAAGCATTCACCATACCATAAGCAAGAGTATCCATCAAAACAATCATGTAACCATACCAGAACTTCTATGGCATATCTGAGCCCGTAGAATGAAGATATAGAACTTGCTTCATCCTTCATGAACCTGAAAATAGCTCATACTCAAGTCTCCATGAATTCCTTCAATTGTACGCACTATGATCTCCTTCAGCCCACGTGTGTATGCACCCTTCCTTACTGTAGCCCGCGTATGTACGCGCTTTGGCTCACTACAACCCGTGTGCTACTTCAGAAACTAGGTTTTTTGAACTTCCGAAACTTTTTTCGTGAAGATCTCAGACTTACAGAAACTTTGGTGCGTCCATAACTTGCAATCACTCTCTTGCTCATAATAGATCTTCAATATATGCTCAAGAGAGATGTATTTACAAGAGACCCTTGCCTCTTATTTATACTCTCCAAGTAGCTTCCTTAGAAGCATCCACTAGGCCACTTTGTCCATATATCCACTTTATCCACATAACCATTTGTCCACATAGCCACCTTTATCCAAATTTGTCCACTTAGCCACTTTGTTCACATGGCCACTTGTCCACTTAACCTACTTTCCTTATTTTAGGGTTAACCCACTTATAACCACTTTTCATAATTAGAAATTTCTCCATTAACTTTATTATTTAAATAATCCTCTTTGACTTCATTACTTCACTTTATTATTTAAACAATTTCTTCTTTGTAAACACTTTGACTTCTTTGACCTTTTGGGGTTTCTAGCCAACATATGAGGGTCCTCCAACTTCACAAGGCCATAACTCTCAAACCGTGAGGAGTTATGTGACGTTCCACATACCACCAGAAATGGCATGACAAGCACTATCCATCTCAGATAGTTTCACTGACAACTTCACTAATCTTCATCTCATTATTCCACAATTAAGCATGGGTTCTCTAACCATACTTCTAGGATAACTCAACCGTAAAGCTTCTTCCCGTGAGGGCTTTCACCATAAGGGGACCACTTTGGAGTTCATCCATTTCTACTTCCTATCAACCATGACAAGACAATAATTAGTCATCTTTACATCAATCCAACTGGAATAACCCATGACAATATATCACTATGACATTGTCCCTTTGTCATTGATTTTATGCATGACCACATGATCCAACGATCAATACATTAATGCATCCATCCATCTATTCATCATATATCAATGACAACACATTGATCCATCTTCATCTATGCATGACATCATTTATGCATCATATATCAATGACAACACATTGATCCATATTCATCTATGCATGACTTCATTTATCAATGACTTCACTTGACATCCATTCATTTACAACAATGACAATACATACTTCATCAATATACTATGACAAGACAGTGTTCTTTTGACATCAATGACAACATGATCCAAAAAAATGAACAATGTTTAGAGTAGAAGGTAATTCAATAAGAGAAGAAGGTGAAGTGTTAGGGTAAGTACTATGAGTAACTTAGTGATGTAGAACTTCTTTTTCCATTTCAATGAAAGCAATATTTTTTCTTAGATTTCACTTAGTTAAGAGGAGTGTTTGAAGTAGGATTGGAAGTTATGTTTTCAACTTCTTTGTGATGAGGAACTAAGTAGGAAGACTATTATGCTTCTGATTGGGTATAAGAGAGGAAAGGGTTGTAAAAAATATCTTTGTTAGCATTCTTTAGGTGGATGGGTCCTTTCTTATTTTCTTTCTTAACTTCTTTCTTATTTTGATACTTAGATGATCCGGATTTTATGAGCATAACGAAATGAATACAGATTATTAATAGGTTCTTAACACAAAATAACAGAGATACAGTAAAACTGGTTTTCTATTCAATAACGAAATAATCTGAAAACTATAAAATGCAGCGGAAACAAACTTGTTGGAATGGTGGCGGCTTATCTATGAGAAGAGATGTGATGGTTGCGCTCATTCGCAAGAAGATGATTACAATGAGGATCTAAAGGCCTTTTTACAATAAGAAAGAATGTCAAAAACCCTAGACATCCAAAAACCTAACCTTAGGAGATGAAGCGCCAAAAGTCATGTGGGACCCGTTTGGGTAAGTTAGTACAACAACTTCCCGGGGTCGTAACTATTGCATATGATCTCCATTTTAGGCGTATGATAGCCCATTGGAAAGGTATTGTCGAGGAGATTCATTTTAGGCATAATATCGAAGGAAAATGCATATCGAAAACCTGTTTACTAAAAAAAAACACCGTTTAGGGGCTCAAAATGGCTCCGAAAGTGAAAACTGCTAAAAATAGTAAATTACCAAAATTGCCAAAAAAATATTTTGAACCAGTTGGAAAAGGTGGGTGACCACCGATATCCATCTAGATCATTAGAAAATAAGATTTGTTAAACATAGCACCTAGAAAGATCATGACCTATGTAGTTGTTATGTGTGTAAAATTTTTGGCCTATAAGATGATATCTCTACCCACATGCAAGTGAGCAAAGATGCCATCTTCCAGGCCATAATTTTTACACACATCACCAACACAGGGCCATGATAATTTTGTGAAATGTGTTATTGTTATTAAAAAAACTAAATTCCGATTATAATAAGATTTAATTTTTAAAAAATAACCCACATATATTAAGAAGAAGTGGCCTTTTATATTTAAGTTTATAGAATTAAAAAATAAAAATACATATATAATAATAAGATGTGGTTTTCTTTTACTTTCTATAAAATTAAAATTTTAAAAGTAAATTTTCTATAAAGTAAATGTTGTTCTTTAATCTTTAATTTTTTTATTAAAACCACAAATAAAGTACATGATTCAAGTAAATGTTGTTCTTTAATCTTTAATTTTTTTATTAAAACCACAAATAAAGTACATGATTCAATTTAATGTCAAATCTCAATACAAAATTGTTAAAAGAATTGTTTTTATGTTCAATTTTTTATTAAAGCTACATAAAAAAAAAGCATAATTCATAATAAAAATTAGAAATACATATGGTTTTCTTTTACTTTCTATAAAATTTTAAAATTAAATTTTCTATAAATTGTTTTTAAAACAAAATTGTTTTTAAAACAAAATTGTTTTTTATTAAAACCACAAATAAAGTACATAATTCATTTTAATGTCAAATCTCAATACAAAAATTTTAAAAGAACTATTTTTATGTTCATTTTTTTTTTATTAAAGCGACATAAAAGCACACAATTCATTTTAAGTTGTTTACACAGTAAAAAAATGTAATGTGTAGGTTTAGGAACCAAAAATGATTCAAAGTCATATTTTTTCTTAGATGGTTTATAATGGACACCTAGATTAGATTTGATATAGTACTTTTATTAAAAGTTCAAAATTAGGAAATGACAACTACAATTCCCAAATTTGTACGGCCTCGTCGACCTTTTATATGACAAACTATAATTGATATGTCAAGCTCTCTGCCCACAAGCCCAACTATAATGCCCAATTTTGCGCAACCTCCTCATTTTGATGAACATGGAACCAATGGGCAAAGACCTACTTCATCTTGATAGAAACAAAGACACTTATTCTCTTAGTAATTTCATATTCCCTCAGCCCTTTAAATTGGATTTAAACGCTTTACATATTTAGAGCATAACCCCTCTTTTTTCTTTTCTAGGATTATTTGCAGAGAAGAGTTTATTTATGTGTAAAAATGCCAATAGTGTTGGAGATACTCCCTCTAGCAGTTGCCTTGGTTCACTCAGAACTACTGTTGTGCCATAAATCCAAGGTAACCTCTATTTTGTGCAGTGTTTCTTTAACATGTATTATCTTAAACTATGCTCTTTTTTTTTTTTTTTTTGGGTATGGAAGTGGATAGAGGTATAAAATTCATTGTGCCTCTTTAATTCTACTAAAATTAGTGATATCAACAAGATATAAGCTATTTGATAAAATGACTTAAAACTTGATAGATAAAGTTGGTTATCATATTGGCATTTCTTGGCTCCGTTCCATAGCTTTGGAGATTTTTTGATTGCTCCCAAGCATTTAAGATATTTACAAAAGTAAATGAATGTCATGCATGGTCCTTAATTTTCCAAGCATAATGTTTGAATCTATATTTAACTTTCTAATGTCATGCATGGTCCTTAATTTGTCAAGCATAATGTTTGAATCGATATTTAACTTTCTATATATCCTGAGATCAATTTTCCAGCATGTTTTTATCATACACTCTAATTTTTTATGATAAGTATGTCTAAAACGGAAGATGTGATGTGATGAATGCAAATGTCTTAGTCCACATGCATTGGCAGTTTCATATCCAAGAATGTAATTTTTATTTTAGATATTTTTAAATTATAAATTATATCTACCTCACCATTGAACCAACACTAATAGATTTCCATCCCTTCTAGAGTTCCGATCATATCCAAAGACATTTAACATTACTCGTTTGTGTCGTATCATGAATAATTCCATGAAGGAAAGGTACAGTTTATTTGAAAATATATTATAACACATGCTCTTGAATGTCAAAATAAAGGATACTTTAAAGATACCTCAGCTAACTTTGATCTCATTGAAAATCACAATATTACTATAATAGGGACCTCATATTTTGGGTTCATTTGAGATTACATGATTAAATTATTGTTGTTAGAATGAATGGGCTAAAGTGGAATAGGTTCTTCATGGTCACATTGAGTGGCCATATTGTTGTGAAGTAAATGTAGTTGGACTATATCACCAAGTGGATTCATGTGTTGAACATCATTGTGCTTTGGATGTAGATTCCTGGAATCTCCCACTCTATCCTGTACCAAGCTTGGATGTGACAAATTTGATGTGATTTCATGATACATAGAAGAATTTTCTTAGGTAGTGTTCTAGCTAGAAATACTTGTGTTTTTGTTGTTATATGGTAGTTTTGTCCACATTTAGCTTTGCTAGGCACAATATGGACAAAAACAAACTTTGATCTTGATTATTAACATGATTGTATTGAAAAATGTTTTCTTGAATGCAAGGCTAAAGGAATTTAGAGGGTTCTCTTAAATACATCCCTCATAAAATATTCTTCAAGATCCATTCTTCTTTAGGTTTGTTATTTTTCTTGCTCTATGACTCTTGGAATTTTTTAGATGGGGGTATAGTTTTCTAAGAAAGATGATTTTATAGTTTTATGTTTAGAGTTTGTGAACTTACACCTCACTCCTCTAATTGAATCACCTCACTATAGACATTGAATCAATCACAAACTATAGCAATTTCATGTGACCACCTCTAATATGAGCAATCACATACATGATCAATCAAGGTTAGTTATGGTGTTTTGAAAACATGCTCAACATAGGATTTTATTCGATACAGATTCGTCATCAAAATTTTCACTAGTAGCTACAACTCCACCAATATTTATATATTTCCATAACTTATCTAGCACTAAATTCAAATAAGAAAGATTAGGATTTTGTTCCTTTCTTACTATATTTAGATTTGTTTCCATACATTCACTTAGAATATTTTCATCAATAGTAGCTTCCTTACTATTCTTTGGTATACTTTCATGTTGGAAATTTGTATTAACCAAGGATAAAGATGGTGCTTCAAGTGAAAAAAAAATGTTTCTTTTGCATATCACCATCCCCTTGTAGCCTTCATATTTCACTAAATTTAACATTGTTATTTAGCAGTTGTTCTCATAGGAAACAGAGATACTTAGCATATTTTCTAACATTGTTATTTAGTAGATTTTCTCACAAGAAACATAGATACTTTAATTAGAATTTGGACCAACTTGTCATACAACCTTGAAAGTACATGTACATTTTTCCTCACCATTCACCAAATGGTGTTTGGAATAATAAACTTGTTCCACAGTGGCATTAAAAAAACTAATATCTTCACCCTCATTCCTTGAGAAAGAAGCACATATAACCATACCCTCTTTCACTTGGTGGAAATGTTGATTTTGCAACTGCTTGGACAAGAATCAAAACCTTGACCTCACATCCTTCACCATTTTAAAATATTTCAATTGCAACATTTCGTCATCATCCTCTGTAGTATTTCCAAAGTTTCAAAATCGAGACATTACAATTTTAAATTATAGCCAAGAAGTTTTGGTTTATTGAGGCTAGTCACAAGTTTTAGATACACATAGGCATTTGATGTCTTTGGTTGATAGCATGCAATGTCTATGGGTGTCTATATGTGTATAGAAAATAAGGCTTCCATACTTGCATAAAATGAGAAAACTATTTTTCTTGAAAAAGCAACATTATGTTTTTACCTTTTCTTTAATGCTCGGTTTTAGGTTGTTGTCAATCAGCATGATGCCAATATAACATGCACATGCATTTCCATATTAAATTTCCCTTCTACAACAGCTTTGTGTAAATTATTTTGTTGAATTGTTATTTTTTCATATGATGTGAACTTCAAGTTACCCTACTAGTATTGAATCTTTGGTTATAGGTATAGAGACTTCTCCTTCCTCCAAATATGAAATAGAAAGAGTACTAGGAATTTAAAAACGAATCCAATGGCTAAAATGCATACCATAAAGGGAAATTAACATGTGTAGAAAAAATAGAAAACGAATGTATTCATAACTTTATTGAATTAGAAAATAGAAGGTCAAAATTTTGACTACAAAGAGTTATTCATGAAATAAGAATACACCAATTATGATGAAAATGATGTTTCCAAAAATGAATGTTCTTCACATCTCCAAATAAGGGGCTCCGGTCCTCATCCCTTATCCATAACAATGATATGAAGGATTGAACCATTGGCGTATATCCCAAGAAAAGTTTATAAACACAGAAGTTTTATGTATTTTGTCCAAATAACGAATTTGAATGTTTTCCCCACTCTCCATTTGTCAATAGGTTGTGACTGCTGATTGGAATCTGAGGTTGGTTGAAATCAATGAAGAAAATTTAGCCATGTATAGAAGACGACTTCCTTGATATTTTTGTATCCTTCAATAATGAACTATAATAAATTATTCCTCCTTACAATCCCAAGAGGCACTAAGTGCATTGCAATAAGTTCAAATGTCATCATGAAACTCTCATATGATCATGAAATCTCAACATAAGACTCACTTCATGTTTTGTTTCAATAATTCAAGTGATTCTAAACTTTGTATGAAATAATTTGAATAATGTGATTATGTTCTCAATGTGGTTGCAAAATTCTGTGAAATGAAGGTAATACATTATTGGGCGTCCCATATTCTCTAGAGGAAGATAATCTAACAACAACAACTTCATTTTCACCTTTTGTTGCAAGAAGATGGAAACCAGTATGATTTTCATGCCATCAACACGATGGAACAAAACCACAAAGAATGATTCTCCCATTTCAAATTAGTTTGGGCCCCACCTTCTAATAGATATCACCATAAAGAAAAAAATGCCCATTCAAGTGGTTGGGCCCCACCTTCTAATAGATATCACCATAAAGAAAAAAATGACAACACATGTAACAATGCAATAAACATGATATATTAAGAATTAACAACATACCTTAATAATTAATAACATACATTAAGAATATCATTTTCATATATCAATTGATAATTCAATAACATATTAAAAGATACACACACACACACATACCATCAATGATATCAGATGATATCAAGAATGATTCTTGTGTTTAAAATACCTCATGTGGATGCAAATTCACACATTCGAGAACCTAGTGGCCTCAACCAATGACATCCTCAAGACGATCAAATATTCTCATCGAACAAAATGTTTTACCAGATGAAACATCTACTAGGAAATCCAACGCTTCTACAAGATATGGAATACACAATGATTCATATTTAGACAAATCATCCACATTTTCATAGTAAATGTGTACATAGTTATCTGACTTGATAATCAAATCAACTAGATTTGTGGTAGGTATAACAATCCCATCCAAATGAATGAATTTTTTCCCATCAATCCTAACAAAACACCTATCTCTCAATACTATATTCACATCCAAGCTAGATCCAACATAATATCTAGGTTTAATACATGCTAAAGAAACCATTTCATGTAATATAGTTGAACTAGTCAAACCTAGATGTAATTGTAGTTCACTTAATGAGGGATGGTGTGATGAAAGTATTCCATATTCATCTGTGTATACCCTATGCACATGAATAACATTATGCATATTGTCAATCCATGAGTCATTTGTACCAACAATGTAATGGTTTGGTTAATCAACACAAGGGTCTAAGCATGTCAACTCTAGGTTACCTCTTTGATACTCATCAATAATTTTTCATATAACAATTTCTTTTGAACCATTTTGTTCTTCATTAAGAAGAGAAATAGTATCAAAGGATGGAGCAGTGCCACTAACCAACTGCATTGTTGAGCAAGTTCTAAGTAGATATGGTTTAGGCCCATCATTCTACATTTTCTCACTGACATTACCACTAATCAAATAACTATCCTTTAATGGGACTGCAACACTAGATGGTGCTTGTGATTTTTTGCAACAACGATCTTGCAACACCTTATCCATGAAGAAAGTGAGAAAACCTACACATTACATGAAAATTTTCATTTTATCAATACATATTACATAAAGCAATGTCAAACTAGGATATAATCAATGTACATAAACAAAACATGTTAGAAATCAAGTGAAGGATGCATGCAAATTTGAAAGAGATCTAGTTTTCTAATGCATATAAAGTCTTATTGGGACATGACACAGTTTGGTGAATTAAATGTTGGGACATGATGCAATTTGGTGAAGTAAGTGTGTACATGCTCATACAAGATTTATTGAAATAATACCATCCACTGTAAACTTAAGAATTTTTTTGTCAAGTATTATTTGGTTCAAGTTCCTTTTGTCGTTAACATTATGGTTATGTAATACTTTCATTGCGGTCCTTAATATATTTGATAAAACTATTGTGCAAAATGATACATTAATTCCTTTTGCAATCAAACTACCCAGCAAGGGAATTTTAAATTTTCTATGGTGTATTTTAGCTACAAGGCATACAAGACTTCTTGGTTCCAAATTTCTTATGGACATAATTCTTGTGTTGGAGAAAGGTCTATGCTCTATTCAAGTGTGATTATAGATATTTATGGTAGTTTTTCACACTTAAAGGAACATGAAAGAACAAGTAGACCAAAGAATGACAACTAGGTTTCTAAAACTAATTTTACTATTTAATGGTTTTCCCTAGACTATTTGATGTAGGGATAATCCATGGTACAAACCCAAGGATGACCATTACTTAATGAATAGTCATTTTTATGAAGCGTATTTCTTTATTCAAAACCTCCTATCATAAGTAATGAATTGAGAATAATTTATTGTTAATGCGATCTATCAAGAAGGGTAAGGTGTTGCTTAGGCATGTCATAGAAATTATTTATTGAAAACTTAGGTATCTTGGTAACATCCATGAAGATGACATTTTTTATGAAGTAATTCTACCAATAACCATCATAGTAGTTATCTTACAATAAAAATTCCAAGTATATTAGTTATAATTTACATCAAACTTGGCGACACAAAACAAGAGATAACACTAATATTAGTAGGTTTTCATCATACAAAATTCAATACTCAAACCTAAAGACTCAAAATCACCCAAATCTTTCATCTTGAATAACATCATTCTTCTAGGAGGACTCGAAAGGTCGATGAAATTTTTTGTGATTTTTCCTTCTAAATCACCCATATTCAATACTCAAACCTAAAGACTCAAAATCACCCAAATCGTCCATCTTGAATAATATCATTCTTTCTAGGAGGACTCGAAAGGCCAATGAACGTTTTTGGGATTTTTCCTTCTAAATCACCCAAATTCAATACTCAAACCTAAAAACTCAAAATCACCCAAATATTCCATCTTGAATAACATCATTCTTTCTAGGAGGAATCGAAAGGCCGATGAAAGTTTTTGGTATTTTTCCTTCTAAGGCCTTTCCCTAGAGTCAAAAAGATGTAATTATTTCCTATCTCCCTTACCAAAGGACAACTTATAAAATTAGGAATTAGACAGGGTATATAATATATGTACTTCCATCTAAGACATACATGATGGAGGTCTATTCAAATTTACTTGGGAGTTGTTGGGTTACAGATCAAGTATTCAATCTGCACTGCCATATTTAGAGACTAATCCACTAACACAAGGTCTTGAGTGGAAATTTGGCCTAAGGGGCATCCTAGGTAGTTGAAGTAGTCGGACTCTACAATATGGTTAGAATATAATCCATTAATCTTATTCAACTATTTGTTCTATCCATGAAAAGTAATATGCTAGAGTTCCATCCATTCTTTTACCAAGAAAAAGATGGCCCTACTTCTACCAAGTCTCTGAAGAGGGTATTAGAGTAATTTGACTTAGAGTAAGAGAAATGACACCTTAGAGTGTGTAATGTCCCTTTTTGAGCGAGGAATCCAGAGACGAGAGATTAGTAGTCTAAACATCCCCTTTAGACTATAGCCAGGAAGAAATAAGGGAAAATGTTCATTCGATGTCATCTCACTAGGGAAATGTTATAATTTGAAAGTGACATTAAGTGACTAAGTGGAAAAAGGTAATTAAGCGCTTAAGTGAATATTAAATTAAAAAACTTAGGAAAAGTGCTTAAGTGAAAATTCAACAAAGAATTACGGTTTATGTGGGTATAAGGAGAGGAAAAATGACCTAATGAGTCATTATTGATGATTTGAGAATTGAAACCAGAGCTCTGAGGAGAAACCCTGATTCATGAGAATTTGAGGATACTTGTGGATTCCAGGAGGAAGACACTAAGGGATTGGATTCAGTGTTGAGAGACACACCCTATCCATTCGGAGAGACCACACAAGTTTTCCATTGCTTTCATTACATATCTACAGTCAGATTGAGTGTGGAGATTAGATATCCAGCTCCAGTAGTCAGATTCCAGCGTGACTATTCAATATATCTTAAACTAGTTGTTCCACTTGAAACCACATGTAAAATCACCACGCATGTTAAATTCAAGTTATCAAAAAGAGTTAGAAACCTAAATAACCCATTCAAGCACCCAAATAGTATCATATCTACAACATATAGGGTTAGTAGAGAGTTAATATCCAAATCTGTGGATTTGGGATATTACAAATGGTATCAAATATTTAGTCATGCCAGCCTGTGACTAAAATTTCCATGAGTTCAATAGAGAACCCAGGGGGTCGTGATAATATAGGTGATGAATTTTTCACTTACAGTAGGCACAAGGAGAGGAGAGTAACAAGATCATATTATCCCCCCTTCCTCATAGTTCATAGGAAGAGGAAGAAGCACAATGGGAAGCAGAAAGAAAAGGAAGAGCATGAGGTAGAGCTTGAGGTAGAGAGGAGGATAGGATACAAATATGAAAGGATAGAATGTAGTGGAAAAACACCCATTGACCCAAAAGTGGCCTTCATGTAGGTTCTTAACAATTTTTTGATCAGTCAGTAGGCCATGACTTAGTCTTTGGCACAAATGGAAGATAGATTGGCTATAGGGAACATTCCAAGAGAAAATGTACTCCATGCAACACAGGGGAACTTAGGCACAAGTAGTAGACCCCATTCACCTACTCACACCTACACATCATTGATTAGGATTCCCAGGCCATTATTCCATAGCTTTTAGAGGGCACTTCTGGCAACATCACAAAAACTAGTAGCACAGAGACTCGCAACATGGGAAGAGGATATTACTGATTACAAGAGAGAGTATGCATCCCTAGGGCTAGAGTTCCATAATGACATGACCTCAGTAGAGTATTGTGGACTTAAACTAAGGAAATGTTCTAAAGATCCTCATAGGGGAGGACAGCAACAACAAAATGGACATAACATAGAGTTCATTTAGAAAGTAGGAAAACTCACTATACCCTCTTTCGATGAATCATCCAAATGTAATTCCAAATCTTGGGTACAAAAACTCGACATGTACTACAAGCTCAACCAGATGAAAGAAACTAAAGCCATCATTTTCTCTACTTTGCATATGGAGGGAGAGACCCATGAGTGGTGGCACCATGGACTGGTGTCGTTGGGTCACAATCACATTACCTCATTTAAGGAGTGTAAATGTGTTGAACCTTCACATAATAGATATAGCTAGAAAATACTACACACATTTGTAGAGAGAAATTGAGAAAGAAGAAGCAAGAGAGAAAGAATGGAAGAATTCTCATTAATCGTATTCCACAATCAAAAGAGTGAATAATTTACAATATATATAGGATACATGAGTAACTAATTCTCCATAGTGGTGGTCTAGATATATCTAGACACACACCAACAGTTACGGGACTGAACTGCCACCTAGTCAAGTCTCTCAGGCAGTTACAGGAGTGAACTGCCACCTAGTCAAGTCTCTCAGGCAGTTACAGGAGTGAACTGCCACCTAGCTGAGTTAACTAGTCAACTAGTCTTCAGTTAACTGACTGAACATAGAGTAGTGAGGAGTTAACTCAGGAAATCAAGGGTAATGTGATAGTCTGGTGATTATCCCAAGGCAAGTGCACATTAGTTGGTGATGATCCCAATGTTGCATGGTGACAAAACCAATGCAACATCTAAACTCAACTCAACTAGTCAAACTGAAGTGTCAACTGAAAGAGAATATTCTATAGGTGGAATATTCTCCCCTAAAATATAGGAGACTAGATAATGACTAATAAACAAGTAAAAAACTTAGGAAAAATAAATCCTAGGTGTGTGTGAAGTAGCTCCAACAACCCCCCCCCCTTAACATCACTATGGTGAAAATAAAGAATGGATCCCGGCAATGAGGCCATGTTAGGTACCCAAATACAAAAGATACAATGAAATAAATGAGGAAAGAGAGAAAACCTCATGGGAAACCCCCCCCTCAAGTTACAATGTATTTTAAAAAAAATAAGAACTACAGTTGCTAGGCAATTGTGTCCTTCACTCCAAGAAGACCTCGCAACTATGCAAGTTTGTGCTCGTTGAAGTTTTTGTTGAAGATGTAGATGTATGCACGGATATGATGAAGTAGATGCACTATTGATATGTCCACTTGTATCCACTTTCTCTTCTTGTAATGAATAATATCCAAATAAAGTTTGGATGAAACTTTGAAAACCATGCGGTCGTTTCCGGAAAAACGCTAAAAAATTTTTGATTTTAAAATGATCATAACTTCAGTTCCCGGACTCTATTTTGGATGATTGTTTTTTTGAAATTGGATATTTTTATGAGAGGAATTCAAATATCCAAATTTGTTTCTCAAATTTTTCTCATAAAATATCATAATTGAGTCTGATGTTCACAGCTCCCTTTTTGTCTCCTGAGATGAATGCATGGTGCATGCAAAAGTGTCTGCATGTGACTCCTGAGATGCATGCCATATATTTTCCACATGAAATTCAGGATACAAATCTGAAATGGAGTAGACATCATCTTCAATTAATGGAATACAAATTTGTGTAAATACTTGTGTAGAAGACTCTTCATAATAAGAGGCTTGATCTTTTGATGGCTTCTCTTCTGGCTCTATCTGTTCAACCTCCTGCATGAAATATTCACAATCTTCTTCTTTATTCTTGAATAGAACCTCCAATATGGTCCATAATTCATTTGGAATTAATTCTTGTAAGTCATCATATACTTGATGGAGAATTTCAGGATAAATAAACCAGAGGATATGTCATATGGCCATATCTTGTCTATTGAGAAAATCATTTTTCTCATCGGTGGAATCAGGCTCTACTTCCATTTCCATAGTTATTTGGTATAGGCCTCTGCATCTAAGAAGAAGAAATTTTTTTGGCTTCCACTCCAAATAGTTATGAGGCATGAGAAGTATTGCCAACGAATAATCCATCTTTTATGCCTTCTTCAATCTTCAGTACGTGCAAAAATAATTTGGTGTAGCTTTTTCTTAGCAGTCTATAGGCTCTGATACCATGTAAATGTGTTGAACCTGGACATAATAGATCTATCTAGAAAATACTTCACACATTTGCATAGAGAAATTGAAAAAGAAGAAGCAAGAGAGAAAGAATGGAAGAATTTTCATTGACTGTATTCCACACTCAAAAGAGAGAATAATTTACAATAGATATAGGATACATGAGTAACTAATGCAGCATAGTGGTGGTCTTGAGAGATATAGACACACGCCAATAGTTACGGGAGTGAACTGCCACTTATTCTAGTCTCTCAGGCAGTTACGGGAGTGAACTGTCACCTAGCTGAGTTAACTAGTCAACTAGTCTTCAATTAACTGACTGAACAGAGAGTAGTGAGGAGTTAACTCAGGAAATCAAGGGTAATGTGCCAGTCTAGTGATGATCCCGAGGCAAGTGTGCATTAGCTGGTGATGATCCCAATGTTTCATGGTGACAAAATCATTGCAGCATCTAAACTCAACTAAACTGAAGTGTCAACTGAAAGAGAATATTCTCTAGGTGGAATATTCTCCCCTAAAATATATGAAACTAGATAATAACTAATTATGACTAATAAACAAGGAAAAACCTTAGGAAAAAGAAATCCTAGGTGTGTGTGAAGTAACTCCAACAAGGAGTTCATGGAGAGACTTATGGGCAGGTTTTATAGGAGGGATCCATAGATCCACTTCAAGGACTTAGCCTAGTTGAGACAAACTGGTACAGCTGATTAATTTATCACATATTTTCAGAGAATGGCCATGATAATGATAGACATTTCATAGCCTAGACTGATCATTCTTTTCATAGAAGGTATCACAAAACCTTTAAGAGGATGGGTGAAATCCTATAGACCTCACACACTATAGGATGTCATCCTACGGACTGGAGATCTAGCAAACTCAATGTCGAAAACCAAAAAAAATTCCAAACCTTTTGTGCAATAGAAGGATTGTGATAGGAAACAATTCCAAAGAGGGTGAAAGGTTAAAGAGAAGTTGTATGATGATACGAGGCGTGAGCTTATGAGGAAGAAGTTATGCTTCAATTACATAGATCCATGGGTCTCTGACCACAGGTGCATGGGAAAGGGACAAATCCACTACATTGAGGTTGCAACAAACAATCATGAGAAGGAACAAGGAAGTCAAGCATAGGAAAATGAGCCCACTAACTCAGAAGAGGAGACATTGCATGAGGATGAGGAGCCTCCAAGGAGAACACCGACACCGGTAGGGGAACAACCACCGGTAGAGACACAACCTCGCGAGAAGGATAAGAGACGAGAACCAATGAAGGGAGGAGTCATAACAACCCTTTATGGAGTCCCTAGGTATGAAACACTCAATATCAGAGGGATTATTCAGTGACAGCGCACCATTTCCTTGATAGATGGTGGGGCAACCCACTATTTCATTGACATTGCACTGGATTTTGATGTTGGAGTAGCTTATGGTTACACAATAGAGTGTTTGGATCGAGTTCCAGACTTAGAGGTACATCTGGGAAACTACATAGTGATGTATACATTCTATGTGGTTGACCTTTTCGACATAGATGTGGTATTGGGAATCCAATGGTTGGTCACCTTGGGAAATATTTCTACTAATTACCAAACACTTGAGTGGGATTCATAGACACTGAGGGGAAGAAGATTGTACTAAGGGGTAGGTCGATAGGGGCATGCAATATAGTGTCAGCAAATACTATGGAGAGGATATTCAAACATGGGGGAGTAGCATATGCATAAGATAAGAGTGTGTGATCACCATGTGGATAGATTCAGACAATCATTATTTGTATCAGGTAGAGATCAAGGCTTTGTTGAGTTAGCATGAGCAGGTTTTTGGCCCGATGTCGCCAGGAAGACCCCCAGAAAGAGGGTTTGAGCACACCATCAAGATTGAGGAAGGTGCAAAAACCATTATTACATCACCCTATTGTCATCCTAGGAGGTTCAAGGATGAGATAGAAAGAGAAATTAAGGAATTTCTAGCGATGGGACACATCAGGCCCAGTAGTAGCCCATTTTATTCTTCAGTAGTCTTCGTCATGAAGAAGGATGGTACTATGAGGATGTGTATAGATTAACATGCTTTGAACAAAAATACAATAAAAAACCGGTATCATATCCCACACATTGATGAGTTGATGGATGAACTACATGGGGTAGGTTTATTCTCGAAGATTGATTTACGCTCTGGCTACCATCAGATCAACATTAGAGAGAATCTTATAGAGAAGACGACATTCAAATGCCATTATGGAAATTTTGAGTTCATGGTTATGCCATTCGGGCTAACCAATGCACCATCCATATTCCAGTCTTGCATGAACATATAGTCCAAGATCACTTGAGGAAATCGGTATCGATGTTCTTCGATGACATATTGATATACAACAAGACATGGGAGGAGCATATGAAACATTTGGATAAGGTACTCAACATTATGGAGGCACAATAATTAGATGCCAAGGAGTCAAAGTGTGAGTTTGGCATGACAGAGTTACTTTACGTAGGTCACATTATCAATGCACAGGGGGTGTAGGTGCATCAGGAGAATATCAAGTCCATATTGGATTGGCCAACACACAAGAATTTGACAGGGTTGAGAAGTTTCTTTGGGTTGTGCAACTACTACAAGAGGTTCATGAAGGGATTTTCACAGTTGGGGGAACCACTCACCGACCTCACCAAGTAGGGAGCCTTCATATGGACTGACGAGTCACAAAATGAATTTGAGTAGATGAAGGTAGTCATGGGAACATTCCCAGTACTATCATTTCACAATTTAACGCTACCATTTGTTTTGGAGTGTGATGTATAAGGATAGGGGATCAGAGCAATGTCGATCTAGGGGGGACACACCATTTTATTTGGGACAAGGAATATCAACTAGACAGAGAGGATGTATCTGATTTACGACAAGGAGATGCTAGCAATAATGCATGCTTTGACCAAATTCTGATAGTACTTGGTGGACAACAAATTTTTGGTCAAGAAAGACCATAATAGCTTGAAGTATTTCCTTGAGAAAAAATATTTCAACGAGAGGTAGCATAAGTGGGTCAAAAAGGTCCAGGCCTTTGATTTTGACATAGATTATGTCAAGGGCAAGAAACACATTGTGGCGGATGCACTGTCTAGGAGACCAGTGACTTGTTCCTTGATGGAGATATCAACAAATTGGAAATCACACTTGTTAGTAGAGTATTCCAAATAATATTGCATGTGAGTTATTGGACCGGAAGGTACAGGACGATAGGTACATAATCATAGATGAGGTCATCTTCTATAAAGAGTGAGTCTACCTTGTCCCCATATCTAGTCTCAAAAATAATATCTTGGCGGAAATATACAACTCACATTTAGCATGCCATCAGGGCTTCTTCAAGACATACAAGAAGGTCAAGGAGAGATTCTCTTGGAAGGCTCTCAAGAAGGATGTGATGAGACATATCAACAAGTGTGTGATTTGTCAGCAAATAAGTCAGAGAATACACTCCCAAAAAGGTTTATTCAACCACTCCCTATTTCGAAGAAGAAATGGGAAAATATATCCATGGACTTCATTACAGGCCTAACTAAGGCTCAGGGTATGGATTGCATATTTGTAGGGGTCGACAGATTGAACAAATTTGTGCACTTTTTCATGATTCCCATAGACTACATTGCAATTTAGGCACTGTGATGTTATTCAAAGAGATCTCCAAACTTGAAGAGTTTCCATGGAGTATAGTCAATGATAGAGATAGTCAGTTCATCAACACATTTTGGCAGAAGTTATTCATATTAGTTGGTACAGAGTTGACACCCAACACAAGTTACCACACTTAGACTGATGGGAATACTGAGATAGTCAAAAAGTGGATAAAGGGATACTTGAGGAACTATGTGAGTGGAAAGTATAAAGTGTGGGTAAGGTGGTTACATATTGGAGAGAATTGTTACAACACTACCTTCCACATGTCCATAGGTATGACCCTATTTATAGAATTATATGGATATGATTCTCCCACTTTGATTGATCTAGTTTTTGGAGACAATAGAGCTACCAAGGCCAAATAATGGATAGCAGAGAGTTAGGATATTTTAAAGGTATTAAAGGAGAATCTACAGGTGGCACAGAATAGACAGAAGGTGAATGAAAACAGACACGGGATAGAGTAGATCTTTGAGATTGGGGATCTAGTATTCCTGAGGCTACAACCATACATACATTCATATTTGAAGAAGAGAGGGGTAGATAATATTAAACCCAGATTATATGGACCATACACAGTCATACAGAAGGTACGTGAAGTGGCCTACGAGTTAGAACTACCAGAGGGGAGTCATAAGCACAACGTGTTCCACGTTTCTTGCCTCAAGAAAGTGGTGGGACAATTCATTATCACTTCTAAGGAGCTACCGCCTTTGGTTGAGGAGGGAAAATTAAATTTGGTTTTGAAGGAGATATTGGAGTTTAGAGAGAGGAAATTGAGGAGCAGGATCATCAGAAAGTGTTTGGTCAAATGGAGGGGACTTCCATTAAAGGATGCTACTTGGGAGAGTGATCATATTTTGTAGCACCTTGGATTGATGTTGCTTAAGGATAGGAAATCTCGAGAAGGGAGGACTGTAATGTCCCTTTTTGAGTGAAGACTATAGAGAGGAGGGATTAGTAGCCTAAACATCTCCTTTAGACTATAGCTAGGAAAAAACAAGGGAAAATGTTCATTTGATGTCATTTCACTAGGGAAATGTTATAATTTGAAAATGACATTAAGTGACTAAGTGGAAAAAGGTAATTAAGTGCTTAAGTGAATATTAAATCATAAAATTTAGGAAAAGTTCTTAAGTGAAAAGTCAACAAATAATTAGGGTTTAAGCGGATATAAGGAGAGGAAAAATGACCTAATGGGTAATTATTTATGATTTGATAATTGAAACCAAATTTATGAGGAGAAACCCAGATTTAGGAAAATTTGAGGATACTTGTGGATTCCAGGAGGAAGACACCGAGGGATTGGACTCGGTGTTGAGAGACACACCCTAGCTATTCAGGGAGACCACACAGGTTTTTCATTGCTTTCATTACATATCTACATTCGTATTAAGTATGGAGATCAGAGATCCAGCTCCACCATTCAGATTCCAACGTGAGTTATAGAGGAGACATCAGAGGTATAGTGGTTCACTCTTCTTGAGGATTCCTAGAAAACCTAAACCCTCAAAACCCATTTGAGATCAAGGGAAGGTGCTTCATTTGAGCCATCCACCACACTTTTTTTAGCCTTCTATCCATCAGGGAATCACATTCAGTCAATGGAGTTGCAACGTGTTTGAAAAACAGAGGAGAGATCATAGATTCTCATATCTACTCATCCAAAGGGCTAGCAAGCTAGATTCCTTCTGACCCATTGGAGAGGGAGGTAGGGTGCTCTATTAGAGGCAAGTTTCATCAGATTATGATGATGGAATCTAATTGGGAGACTCTTTTAGTGTTATCCATCATGAGGGCATTCACAACAGTTGGACACATTACTTTCGATAGTGACAGAGAGATCCAGGAGCCTAGAAACATTAGATCCATCTAGGGTGAGTATTCTAGAGAATAAGGTGAGTATTTCTCTTGCATGCATCATATTCATCTTCCAACAATAGATCTAGCGTTGCATGCAATAGTAAACCCACGCATGTCACAGGTAGGGATTGCATGTCAATGATCTAGCGACGCATGTTAGTTCTAGGTATTGTTCCACGATTTTACTAATATTCCAGTATAGATATAGTCATTTGAAGGTCTAACTGAATATTGGTTTGATTATTTTTACATGCAGGCAATCTGTGTGTGAATTTTTGTACATGCATGTCATTATTGTAATTTCTTGACTATTCAATATATCTTAAACAAGTTGTTCCACATTAAACCACATGCAAAATCACCACGCATGTTAAATTCAAGTTATCAAACATAATCAGAAACCTAAATAACCCATTCAACCACCCAAAGAGTATTAGATCTATGAAAAACAAGGTCAATAGAGAGTTAATATCTAGATCAACAGATTTGGGATATTACAGAGTGCTATGTCAATATATTTCCTCCATCCATATAGATTCTTCTAGTATTTAGGTGGAAGTCAGTAACTTTAACATCCAAAAAAATGGTTTTTTTAAATTATCTATTCACCAAACATCAAAATACAAAAAGAAAAAGAAGGATAAAAAATATGAAAAATAAATATCAATGTCAAGACAAATTAGAACTTGTAAAGTTAATTCACCATATATTATTTGATTTCCCTTGTTTGAATGTGCCATTCTGGTATCCATGGCACTCATTCATGGAAATTGTAATTGTCACCTTGATAAATACATACTCATAACCTGAGTATTCTATAGATTCCTTTCTTATTTCACCTAAACTACACCTAGGTGCGTGTAACAAAGCATTTTTATGGTCAAGCTAGATTCATAGTTAATAGAGTTTCCATTTTCTAGACTCCATGTAATTTTTTATATCTCCTCCAAAATTTCCTTTTAGATGATGGCGGAATATTCTGTTGTTTATAGTCTTCCTAGAGTAGCATATGAATATGAACAATCTTGTATTGTCAATTATTCGATGTTTGAATATTAAAGTGATATGAAAAGTTTGAAGAGCATATTGAGAATTTGGTCTGGGGGGGAATTGAAATCGAGCAACATAATTGATTTATATAAGCTCCTACAAGAGTGTTTGGCTGAGGCCCATGTGAGCATGCTATCCACAATCATCTGAGCCAATTTCTTTCAAATCAACCTCTAGTGAAAAAATTGCATTGTCCCCTACTGAGAAAAACCCTAGTTCTGAAGATCATCGAGTAAATATTTTTTCAGGTAATAGAATCATAGGAGAGGGATGCCCCTGTTGAAGATATTCTCGCCTAGGTAATTATTTTTCTAAGGTTGATAGTCCAATGTTGATGACTCTTCCTTAGATGAGAATCTTCTCTCTACATAATATTCCCCTACAATATAGGGCGCTCCTCTTTAGTTCAGAGTTAGTTACACCCAATTAGACAAGTGGAAGTCACTCATGCATGAAAACATGAGGTTTATCACCAATAGTTGCATGTGTTTCTCTCACTTCCATACGTGTGACTCACTTAACTAATGATTGCATGGATCAATTAACAAGGACTAGGTGGCAGTTCACTCCAGTTTTTGTTAGGGAGTGTCTATATCTCTATAGATCACTACTATGGAGCATTAGTTACTCATGTAGCCTATATATACTGTAAATTATTTACTCTTTGAGTGTGGAATATGGTTAATATAAATTCTTTCATTCTTTCCTCCATTTTTTGTCTCTTCTCTTCACACCATTGCATGTTGTGTATGCTTCATTGTTAGCTAGATATTTTTTGCAGGTATCTTAGAAACTCTACATCGTATCAGATCCCACGGGCCACTAGAAAGGATCGTCACCAATACATTTTTGCAAGTACCGAAGACAGAACAAAGCAACATGAAAGATGGAATTTCCCGCATCTACAATTCTAGTGCCATATAACTACTTCGAATGGAAGCCAAGAATTATACACGACTTAGGGGTAGAGTCTTGTATCATATAACCATGGAAATGGAAGCGGAACCTGATTCCGTCAATGAGAAAAATGACTTTCTCAATAAACAAGATATGGCTATAGGATGTATCGGCATGTCTATTTCTCCTGAAATTTACCATCAAGTATATGATGAATCACTAGACTCATCTCCAAATGAATTATGGACCATATTGGAGGTTCTATTTGGGAATAAGTAAGAATGCATGCAAAAGGTTGATAGAATAGGGCCAGTAGAAAATCCACTTGAATATCAATCCTCTCAGTTCAGAGAGTCTTCTACACAAGTATATGCACAAGTTTGTGTTCTATTCATTGGAGATGATTTCTACTCCATTTTAGATTTGTTTTCTGAATTGCATGTGGAAGATATCATGCATGCATATCAGGAGTCACATGCAGACACTTTTTCATGTGCCATGTGTGCATCTCAGGAGCCACATGCATGCATATCAGGAGTCAAAAAGGGGGTCATGCACATTAGATTCAATTAGGATATTTTCTGAGTATAATTTGTAGAAACAAATTGGATATTTGAATTCCTCTCGGAAAATATATCTAATTTCAAAAAGAAATCATCCAAAATGAAGTCTAAGAAGTGAAGTTATGAGAATTTTAAAATCAACAAAATTTCAGTGTTTTTTTCGAAAACGGCCACACGATTTTCAAAGTTTCATCCAAACTTCATTTGGGTCTTCTTATTTACAATAAGATAAAGTGGATATGTGCAGACATCTCACTGGTGCATCTACATAATCATATCTGTACATACATCTACATATTCAACAAAATCTTCACCGAGCTTGAACTTGCACATTTGTAAGGTCTCCTTGGAGTGAAGGATACAGTTGCTAAGCAACTTCCTTTTTTCTTAATCTTTTGATNGGGGGTTCCCATGAGGTTTTCCATATTTCCTCGCTTTTTCAATGTTTCATTCTTATATTCATTGTATAATGGGTACCTAACATGGCCTTGGTTTTTGGGACTTATATTACACCCTAGTAGTGTTCAGAGGGGGTGTTGGAGATATTACACACTCACCTAGGTAATTATTTTCCTCTGGTTGATAGTCCAATGTTGATAACGCTTCCTTAGATGAGAACATTCTTTCTATAGAATATTCCCCTACAATATAGGGTGCTCCTCTCTAGTTCAGAGTTAGTTACACCAAGTTAGACTAGTGGAATTCACTCATGCATGCCAACCTCGGTTTTATCACCTGCATTTTCATGTGTTTCTCTCACTACCACTCGTCTGACTCACTTAACTCGTAATTGCATGGATCAATTAACTAGGACTAGGTCATGGAATTTCACTCCAGTGTCTGTCAGTGAGTGTCTAGATATTTCTATATCACTACTATGGCTCATTAGTTACTCATGTAGCCTATATCTATTGTAAAGTATTCACTCTTTGAGTGTGGAATATGGTTAATAGAAATTCTTTCATTCTTTCCTCTATTTTTTTTTTCTCTTCTCTTCACACTATTGCATGTTATGTATGCTTCATTGTTAGTTAGATATTTTGTGCAGGTATCTCAGAAACTCTACAACCCCTAGTTTTAATCTGGTATCAATAGCCCAACACAATCGGCGGTGTTTCCATTCGAGGCTTAATTAGATTTTTATGATGAGTTGTAACTCGCCTCTTGAAGTCATTCAAGGACACATTGAGAATTTGGTACAAGGGATAAAATACAAACTGAGCATTGTAATTTACTTATGTCAGCTCATACAAGTGTGTTTGTCCAAGGTCCATGTGAGTATGCTACTCACAACCACCTGAGTCAGTGTCTTTCAAAATCAACCCCTAGTGCAAAAGTTGCATTGTCCCTTTCTAAGAAAAACGTTGGTTTTGAAGATCATCGAATAAATCATTTTCTATGCAACTAAATAATAGGAGAGGGGTTCCCCTACCTATAATGTTTTTTCACAACTCAACATAATCAATGGTTTGTCAATTCGAGGCCCAATTAAAGTTTTATGGAAATTTGCAACACGTCTCCTGAATTCATTTAGGGACACATCCGGAATTTGGTCCGGGGCAAAATATCCAAGTTGAGAAGCATATCTGAATTGTGTAACCTCCTACAAGTGTATTTTTCCAAGTCCCATGTGATCATGCTACCCACAATCACCTGAGCCAGTGTTTTTTAAAATCAACCACTTGTGCAAAAATTGCATTGTCCCTTACTGAGCAAAACCCTAGTTTTGGAGATCATCAAATAAAACATTTCCCAGGAAAAAAAATCACAGGAGAGGGGTGCCCCTAACTATAATATGGTTTCATGATTACAACAAAATAGACAGTTCATCTATTCGAGGCCTGATTAGATTTTTATGGTGAGTTGCAACTCACCTCATAAATTCATTCAAGGACACATTGATAATCTGGTCCAAGGGAAAAAAATTCAAACCAAGCAGTATAATTGAGTTTCATAATATCCTTCAAGTGTGTTTGTCCAAATCTCACATGGGAATGCTACCCAAAATCACGTGCTACCCACAATCACCTGAGCCATTTTTTTTCAAAATCGACCCCTAGTGAAAAAATTGCATTGTCCCTTGCTCGAAAAAACCCTAGTTCCAGAGATTGTCAAATAAATAATTTTCCACGAAATTGAATCATAGGAGAGGGGTTCCCCTAGTTATAATTCGTTGTCAATATTCCAACACAATTAGCAGTTTGTCCATCCGAGGCCCACTTAGAGTTTTATGACAATTTGCAACTTGTTTCTTGAAGCCATTTAAGGACACATTGGGAATTGGGTCCAGGGGAAAAAAATCAAAATTGAGCAGCATAATTGAGTTCCATAAGCTCTCATAAGTGTGTTTGTCCAAGTCCCATCTGAGAACACTACCCACAATCTCACGAGCCAATATTTTTCAAAATTGACCCCTAGTGAAAAAATGGCATTGTCCCTTACTGAGTAAAACCCTAGTTTCATAGATAGTCAAATAAAGCATTTTTTAGGAAAAAAAACCATCGGAGAGGGGTTCCATTAGTTCTAATATAGTGCCATGAGTCTAAGACAATCAACAATTCATCCATATGAGGCTCGGTTAGAGTTTTATGACGAGTTGCAACTTGCATCCTGAAGTTATTCAAGGACACATTGAGAATTTAGACCAAGGGAAAAAAATCCAAACCAGGTAGCATAATTTAGTTCTATAAGCTCTCACAAGTGTGTTTGTCTAAATCCTACATGAGAAAGCTACCCACAATCACCCAAGCTAGTGTTTTTTTAATAACGACCCCTAGTGCAAAAATTGCATTGTTCTTTAGTGAGTAAGACCCTAGTTCCAAATATCATTGAATAAATCATTTTTGGGGAAACATAATCATAGGAGAGGGGTGCCCCTAGCTGTAATCCGATTTGAGGATTTCAACACAACCGAAAGTTCATCCATCCAAGGCCCAAATAGAGTTGCATGGTGAGTTTCAACATGTCTCCTAAAGCCATGCAAGGACACTTGGGAATTTGGTCCGGTGGAAAAAATCCAAAATGAGCGGCAAAATTGAGTTTTTTAAGCTTCCATAAGTGTATTTTGTTGAAGTCCACATGAAAACGCTACCCACAATCACCCAATCCAATGTTTTCCAAAATTGACCCCTTAGAGCAAAAATATGTGTGGGAATGGATTTGGACAATGGCCTCCTTTTGGCACTATAGGTAAACATGGATGGCTAGATCTATCTTTAAGAATTATAATATAATGAAAATTTCTAATGAGACACCTAAGACTATAAGGACACAACTAATATTCTATTAGGATGCAACAGGGACAATAATAAGACACATATAATGTTGAAATGACTCAATTAGGATGCCAATACAACATAATTAAGACCCATATGTGACACCTAGGATAAAACAAAATGCAAGTAGGATTCTATGAAGACGCTAGTAAGACATTAACGATACCTTAAGACCCTAGTAAGATGTAATTATGATGCAAAATATGACTGCAAGGACATTCAAGAGACAATAAATTTAATCTAAGGACGCAAATGAGATGATACAAAGACACAAATGTGGATGCTAAAATACTTATGAGGATGATAAAAGGATGCAACATTAATGAAAATGATGCATAATACATCAACAAGACATGGTCTTTCAAGCTTGAAGATGGAAAAGATTCCAAAAAGATAAAAGAGCAACTTAAGCAGTGAGAGAAAAACTTTGTGTGTTTGTATGAATTCCAATTAACATTTTTGTACTTGCAAATATGAATTTAACTTTGCATGGTGATAACTTTTGGGATCAAAGTTAAAATAAATGTGGTTGTTTTGCATAAGGGTCGAAAATATCATTTGGTGCCAATTATCAAAACTATGTTTTTCCTTTAACTATGATCGTGGTCGAACAAATGCATTTTGCAACCATTGCATATGCATTGCTCATAAACCTAGAAGATTTATGGTCAACACTTTGCAAAGGAACTAATGGTTATGGTCAACATCCAAACTATATGACAATGTTATATGCCATGCCTTGTGATGGGTATATAAGGATTTATTGTGTGGTCAAGGCAGATGTTGGCTAGGATCTTGTCTGAGCTTCTACGAAAAACATGATGTGGAGTAATTATGTGGTTTTTTTACTCTATGTGTGGTTTGTAGCTTGACATAATTACTCTACACATTCCAACTAGAAGCTTAACATTGTTATTATGGGTGACATATGATTTTGAATATTGGTGTAATTACATTGGATGCACAAAATGAAATCCTAATGCAATTATTGTTCGAATAAGTAGGTTGGATTTTTGTCATAATTACTCTGCATGCTTTAATAAAACCCTAACATTGTTACACCATTTTAGAACGGATTTGATGACAGACAGTGTTTCCAAATAGGTGTTGTATTTAGAAGAAGCAGGTGGACTTTCTAACAAACTAGGCATTGGGGTGATGATGAGAGGGATCTAATGCCCTTTCTCACAATCTAGGCATTTATAGGATGGTGGAATGCACACATAACCTAATTGTATAAGACTACTAACAAAATTGAAGATAATTGTCATTAACCATAACAAAATGTGAGAATGCTTCATTATTTTCTACTCTTCTTCATTTGCATTTTCTCTCACTATCTTCAATGCTAGAGTTCTTGAAGAAATTTGTGGGAATAATAAGGTTAGGGTTTTGTCCTTAGAAGTCAACATAAGCTAGAGTTTGGGTTATATGTTGGGTATGTGTTATATGCTTTGCATGTGTGTGTGTGGGTGCGTCAGATTCGACAACTGTGTCTGATGATCCCTCTAGTAGTTCTCTTTGTGTCGTGTGCACTAGGCACTTTCTAGGGGGGGCTAGGTATGGCCCCCATGGTTACGCGTGGCACCCCAAAATGTTGTTTTTGGACGTTTTTGCTATTTTAGCGGTTTTTGCTATTTTTAGCAATTTTCTAAATTAATCCTGGATTAAGGGATTAGGGTTTTTGTATCTATAGAATACCTAAAAACATTGTATATATATATATTGTATGGTGAATGGTGAAATTAATACAATGAAGCATTGAATGGTTTTCTCTCGGTTAAGGGTTTCCAGTATAAATATTTGTGTACTATGTGTATGAGTCATTGATTAATTTATGTTTTGCTTAAGAATCTATATGCATTGCTTTACTTCACAGGTTTAAAACTTACATTATAGGGATAAAAAATAACTTAATATTGATAAGGTTTTGTGGAATTTGGAAACCCTATTATACTTGGAGTGCTTGATGTGGAGAAGATATAATAAGATTATATTGTACACTTTGTGATGCTAGTGAAGGTGCCAAGGGGGACCCTTTGGTGTGTTATATTTTATTGTTTTTGACCTTTCATAGTATGGTTTTTCATATTTTAGATCTCATTAGAAAAGAATAAATTGTAGTAGATATTGAGGCCTTTGTTGAAGGGTGATAATTCTATCAAAATACTAGAAAAGCAATGAAGGGATCCTACTTGTTTTATAGGCCTCTAGGGGCATGAAAATCTACATCATTGCATCCATTGCTTATTATTTAGGTTAAGATATTTATGATTTGGAGCTTCCCAAGATCCATAGAAGCATGAAATTAAAGGAACATACAAGTTAGACTTTAAATAATCATTTTATATGAAACAAAGAAAAACTATTAATTGTCTTTATGATGAGCTTGACCAAACTTGTACAAGATTGGTGAATTGTTGAGAAATTTATATTCAATTATTTATTATGTGTTTTGTTCCCATTATTTATTGTCTTTATGATGAGCTCTATCCTTTTCTCTTTGGATGTTTCCCATTCAAAGGTTTTACCATGTATATCTTGTGTCATTTGTAAGTTTGTAATTATGTTATGATCTTGTGTTCATACACAATTTCGAACAACAAGCTCCCTACTCTTTGTGTTTTTCTTCATTAGGTTCAATAACCATGAGTAGTTGTAGATGTATTTTGTAATGCTCCTAGCATGATCTATAGTATTCAGACCCAATCCTCTTTTCCTATATCCTTAAGCATGAATTTTGTGAAGTGTATGAAACGTGGGATCCAAAATATGGTTTTGTGTTTAGTTTATAACTATTGGGGAAGGGGTGGAACCTATAACAAAACAAATAGATATTATCGTAGATAGTCGAAGAGGGAATAAAATTGCGTAGACAAAAGATGGTTTCTAAAGACATCGTTACAACACTTAAGCAAGGCGCACTGCGATTAGAACATCACAGTGCATATTGGATCTTGATATCTCCATATGATATCAACTTGATCACTTTATTGCCACGATGATGATAATGACCCAAGGGGTTTGCTATTTATAGCCTCAAGATATAACCAAATTCCACAGAATCGGGAAGATCTTGTCCACGTGTAACCATCGATCGTTAGAGTTGACTTCGCCAAATCCGTTTTTTCAAGTTGGCTTGACAATGATTCTCAACCTAACTTCTTATGTGTCCAACTCGTAGTCGATTGTTGGTTTGATCAATCCACCACTCGATTATCTT
Organism: Picea sitchensis; assembly: GCA_010110895.2. Taxonomy (NCBI): domain Eukaryota; kingdom Viridiplantae; phylum Streptophyta; class Pinopsida; order Pinales; family Pinaceae; genus Picea; species Picea sitchensis. The sequence continues at coordinate 135,783 of SNQJ01S0031190.1, forward strand.
TGATTGTTGGTTGATTGTTCGAACGACGGGAATTTCGACTACTCGACTAATTAATGTAGAGATCTATTTGATCGCCCAACCGATTGTATCCATATGTAGGTTGACCATCTAACTGATTGAATCCAGGAGATGTGTAATGAACTATCAATTCTTGATGTTCCAACACCCCCCCCCATCAACACACATCTCTGGAGATTCAAGAGGTGAAATTATGTTATCATGACACCCCCCCCATAATTGTAGCTTCTTGAAGCCCAAGCATTGTACAGAGCTTGATAAATCTAGCTTCAGCTAAAGGTTTGGTAAAGATATCAACAACATGATCATATCTTCTGCAATAATTAAGAGAAACAATGTTCTCATGAACCAACTGTCTCAAATAGTGATCATGGAGCTCAACATTATTCATCTTATTGTCGACAACAGGATTGTCAGCAACTTGTATGGCACTTTGATTATCACAGTAGATTGTAGTCGAGGTTTGAATAGGAAGGTTGATTTCTCCCAAAATTAGTGGACCAGGGTACTTCACCTACTTGAATTGGCCACGGTATTCTGATTTTGTAGTCAAGAAAGAGATTACCTTATGTTTCTTGCATGACCACACCAACGGTCCAATGCTAAAGAGAAACACATAGCCAGAAGTGGACTTTCGATCATCACTCTCACCAGCCCAGTTGGAGTTGGTGAAGCCAACCAACGAATCTGAACTTCGACAATACTTGATACCAAAATGAGTGGTACCCTTGAGATAGAAGACAATTAGATTGACTTCTTTCTAGTGGCTTTCTTTATGGTCCTGCATAAACCGAGAAGCCACACTAACAACAAAGGAAATGTCAGGTCGAATGTGATTAATATAAATAAGACTACCAACCAATTGTCAATAGAGAGTAGCATCCACTGCGGGTGTTTGACAAGTTTTGATGAGCTTTAATCCATATTGAAAAGTAGTAGCACA
>SNQJ01S0031190.1:136753-148147 GCA_010110895.2 Picea sitchensis
TTTTTTTTTTGGGTGATATGGAATCGCCAGCTACCTAGGGATGCTCCTACATCAAATTCCCTTGGTGAATTGAATGTGAACATCCTTCTCACAGTGTTACTGATAAATGAAAATCACCCATTCAATGTTCTTCTTTCTCTTCTTTTTCTTTATACCCCACACTTTGAACTGTTTACTCTCTCACAATTCCCATTTGGGGTTCTTCTCTTTGCTCATTAAGCTACTTATTCTTGCAATAATCCTCGCATTCTACTTCTCAAGCTCTTCTTTGATAATCTTCACCATTATACTCACAACTTGCTGTAAAACATACCCAATGTCTTTCACGTCTTCTTGCGCTATCATTTTAAAAACCCATTGAACCGGCATTGGAACCGGAACCCACTGATTCGGTTGATTTAACCCCTGAAACCCTTGAATTTCCCATTATACTCGCAACTTCTTGTAAAACATACTCAATGTCTTTCATATCTTCTTGCACTGTCAATTTAAAAACCCACCGAACCAGCATTGGAACTGGAACTGACTAGTTCAGTGGATTTAAACCCGAAAACTCTTGAATTTGCCATTGAACAGGTTCAACAACCGGTTCCGTACCAAACCAGTCAGTTCAACCCATTCCATACCAAACTGGTATGATCATGTCTGTGACAAGGATCCGCCAATAAAAAAAATTAAATACCCTAAAACTACCCTACATGCCTAAACCCTAAAACACTGTTATATAAGGACAACCCCTCTATATTTGCTTCACACTTCTCTCATTGAGCATTTGTGAGCATTTGGAGTTCACAGAGCGCATTGAAGAGTTGCTATTTAGAGTGAGCTTGGAGCTTGTTTCACATTCTTTGTCGGTTGTTCACGTTGGATTTGGCATTCAAATCCAGGGTTTACATCACATACAAGCTTGGAGGAGTTTTTGATTGAATTCTTGTGCCCATTCAAAGGTATGTTAAATCCAACCTTCCATTTTTCCTCATAAAATTGTAAATATGAAGTATTTTTGTTTGGCCACAAAAAAATTAAGATAGGCTTTTTATTTTTGCATTTGCATATTTGTTTGCATTTACCATGATCCCTAGGACCACAGACCCTACATGGATCTATGTGGAGTGTTGTTGATAAAAATATGTACTGCAGATATTGCAAAAAAACACATAAAAGGTGGAGGGGGGATATTCATAGGATGAAAGAACATTTGGTTAAAAAGGCCAAGTTGTCCCATGTGATTTTAAAGACATTATGGACATTAGAGTGGAAATGTGAAACCTTCTTCTTGACAAAATTAAAGAAGACAAGGCCAATAGGATAAAATATGGAGGAGATAGATTGGATCCCAAACTTTTTTGTTATTGTTAGGGGTCACTTTTGGTATGTTCCTCCCATTCATGAAATCTAGCCTAATGTTACATACTAAGTTCCTCAAAAGAGGAAGAACATACGAGGTTTTTTTCACCCTTCTCCACTCCTACCAGTGCCTCTTAGTTCACCTTAGATAACCATTGGAAGAAGCAATACAAGGAATTTCTTTTGAATACATCGCTAGATGGTAGTATGATGCATATATCCCATTCAATGCTTCATATTCAACTTATTACCATCCTATGTTGGATTTCATTGTTGTTTTTTTAAGGGCTTCTGAAAGGTGTTAATGTACATGACTTGAGGGGATCTCTTGTAGAAAGAAGTTGGATCCATAAATGACTACTTGAAGAGTTTTAAAGAGTCATGGACAAAAATGGGATGTACTATCATGTTAGATGGATGGAATAATGGAAATAACCGTACCACAATAAATTTTCTTCTCTATTGCTCACAAGAAACCAAGTTTTTGAAATCAGTAGATGCATATGATAGGGTGAAAAATGAAAAATTGTTATTTCAACTTTTGGATGAGATTGTTGTGGAGGTGGGGTTGGCCCATGTTGTTTAGTTATCATAGATGATGCCTCTAAGTATGGTTTTGTTGGTAAGCTATTGGTGTTGGAACATCAAGCATTGATGGTTCATCAAACATCTCTTGGATTCAGTCATTTGGGAGGTCGACCTACATCTGGATACAGTCGGTCGGATGATCAACCAGATCTCTACATTAGTCGGTCAAATAGTTGACATGCCCATCAGTCAGACAATCGACCAAGAGTCAAAGATAGTCGAACGGTGGATCGACCAACCCCGCAATCAAGTACGAGTTGGACGCATAGGCGGTTGGGTCAAGCATCCTTGACGAACCGACTCGACAATGCAGATTTAAAGGAATCAACTCTAACAACCAACAGTTACATGTGGACAAGATCTTCCCAATTATGTAGAAGTTGATTAGATCTTGAGGCTATAAATAGAAAACCCCTTGAGTCATTATCATCATCACAGTGATCAAGTTGATATCATATGGAGATATCAAGATCCAATATGCACTGTGATGTTTTTATCACAGTGCGCCTTGCTTAAGTGTTATAACAGTGTCTTTAGATACCACCTTTTGTTTATGAAATTGTATTCCCTCTTCGATTATCTGCAAAACTATATATTTGTTTTGTTATAGGTTCCATCCCTTCCCTAACATGGTATCAGATCCGATGGTTTAAAACCTCGTCTATTATCTGCAAACCTTGCTAAGTCAGATATGTTGTGTGATTAACTCCGGGCCAGTGGTTTGTTGATTGGAACCTTGATATAGATCTTTCTATCTAGATATCGAAGATGGCTTCAAATATTGATCATGTTGTTATGAACGGATCAAATTATGCAGTATGGGAACCAGATATGGAAACCCTACTAAAGAGTAAAGGATTGTGGAAGTATATGAAGATTGCAATTCTAGATCCAACAGATGATCATGAAAAGTTTATTGTTGATGGAAAGAAGGACGAGGCTGTAGGGATCATCACAACCTATATCTCGCGGGAGATTTGGTTTCACCTCAGTGGAATCAACTGCCCTTGTCAAGTTTGGAGGAAGTTGTAGTCGTTGTTCAACTGAGTTGATGAGAGCCATGTCATGCAATTGAAGAAAGAGTTGATCTCTCTTGATCCTCATTATTTTGATAGAATAGATGATTATTTGGCACGTGTCAAAGAACTGTACTTGAAATTGGGTGAATGTGGAAAGAACTATAGAACAAGGATGGAAAACTCATCGAGCTGGTCTTGATAAATTTGAGAACACCATTCGATGTGTGTGTGTCGACTTTCCGCACCAACTAAAAAGAATCGAAGGAAGATAGTAATGATTACACCTTTGAATCTTTTTGTGGCCTTTTGATTATTGATTAACACAATCTGCTTGAAGAAGGAAAGGTTGGTGGTAAACATCAAGCCCACTTGCTCAGGGGAAAGAGATAGATGGATCCTAGGAATAGAGTATGGTTCGATACCTCTACACATAGACCTGGACGCCACGACAAAAAAACTAAGGGACAGACAGATGCCCCGCAGTGAAGTTGAAAGAAGAAGACATGCTAGTACTATGGAAAGATTGGACATGTGGAGAAAGTATGTTATAAGAAGAGAGACGATTTAGAGGAGAAGGTTAAACACCTAGAAGGAAATGTGTCCACTAAGTACCAATCCGCTGATAATTTCACCTTCCAAATCAAAACTTTGCATGCTTTGTTGTCTCATTCTGCATAGAATGAATAGGTAGTTGACTCTGGGTGAACTCATCACATGGCTAAGGATGCCTCCTTGTTCATGCAGTTGGATGAAGCTAAGCAGAGGAAAATCTATGTTGCTGATGATTTTTCTCTAGATGTTGTTGGTGAAGGTGATATTACTTGTCGGGAAAATTGTCGATGTCTATCATGTGCCAAACCTCAATGTCAATATGTTGTTTTTTGCGCAGTCAACACAGACATGTAATATTGTTGAATTTTTTCCATATTGGTTCAATGTTCATGATTTGAAGAAAGGGAAGTCGATTTTCGTCGAAGGGCTTCTTGACCTGACGAACAATCTGTATAAGTTTCGTGACATGGCTCAACTTGATAGTGAATTGATTTCCCTTTTTTACTCTCAGTGATGAGCGGCATTGAATTTGACATGAGAGACTCAGAGATTTGAATTTTCAAAGTCTGCAGGCATTGGAAACTTAAAACATGGTTGTTGGTTTATTGAAAGTGTTTCCCCTTGAAGGAGTTTGTAAAGGATGTGTGCTTGAAAAATATCATCATACACCTTTTGACTCTAGCAAAGCATGGTGAGAACAGAACCTACTAAATTTGGTTCATAATGATTTATGCTACATCAATCTGCCTTCACTGGCAGGTGCAAAGTATATTTTGACTTTCATTGATGATTTCTCTCGTTTCACATGGATCTATTTTCTTAAGAACACGAACCTTGTCTTTGAAAAGTTCAAGGAGTTTAGAGCCTTTGCTGAAAAACAATGTGGCCAACCCATCAAGTGCCTAAGATCAGAAAATGGTGGTGAGTATATAAATTGACCTTTTGAAGAATACCTGCTTCGATCTAGTATTGAATGGAAGTAGTCGGCTCCTCAAACACCTCATCGGAATGGTATTGAAGAACAAAAGAATCAGACTTTAGTCGAAATGTCTAGATGTCATTTGTAGGGTAAATATCTGTCTCCTCACTTCTGGACTGAAGCAGTGTATTGTGCAAACTATATGCTCAATCGCATCTCGACTCAAGTTGTTCCTTCCATGAATCCAATCAAACGATGGTGTGGAACGAATCCTTCAATCGATTAGCTCTGTGTGTTTGGATTTGTTTCCTGGGCTCACATTTCTGATGATTGTAGAAAGAGGTTGGATGCAAAGAGTCATTCTTGCATCATGATGGGCTACAAAAACCCATCAACTATTTGAGCATGCCAAGTGACAAATTATTATCATATGAAATGTACAATTTGATGAGAAATCTTATAGCATTAATTTATTGAATGCCTCCTTTGGATTGTTGCAGGATGATCCCTTTGATGTTGTCTCCAACATGGGTTCTCCTATCCTGTTTTTCAGGCATTCGACTGGATAATCTAACTTTGTTCTTGTTTCGAATCAACCATCGACCTCGACGTCGACTAGTTCGTCGATCTCTGTTCTGAATTGTTCTCCAATTCTGTCGACTAAAAACTCTCTGACTTCTGATGAACCTACTGCAGTGAACCCTAGTTCACCTATTTATTTTCTACTAGATGGGATGCCAAGACAATTGAAGCTGTTGGAGCTGACGTTTGTGATGTCTCCTCCAGACAACAAACTCGAAGTCAAAAGAAACATGCCAACGTTTCCTTAATGACTCGTGCACTTGAAAACTATGACCTTGTTGCATACTTAGATGTTGGAGGATGACATGAATGGGAACATGCCATGTAGACAGAAATTGATTCTTTGTCAAAGAATCACACTTGGGACTTAGTTCCCCGACTGCAAGGAAAGAACATTGTGAAGTGTTGATGGGTCTGCAGGACCAAATTTACCTTTGAACGTGTTGTTGAGTGACAAAGGACACTCCTAGTTGCGAAGGGATTTTCTCAACAAGAAGGCATCGACTATGCTAAAACCTTTTCCCCTATTGCAAAGATGAACTCCGTTCGACTAATTCTTTCCCTTGCTGCTCATTTTGGATGACAAATCTATTAGATGGATGTGAAAAGTGTTTTTCTTCATGGATATCTATTTGAAGAAATTTTCATGGAACAACCACCTAGTGTTGTGACAAATTCTAACATGGTTTTTCGACTCAAGAAGTCACTTTATGGTTTGAAGTAGGCTCCATGAGCTTAGTATGCTAAGATCAATAACTTCTTTCTTCGACTTGGTTTCAAAAGTTGTGAATCTGATCACAAATTGTGTGTACTCCATACCAATGGAGACACTTTGGTTGTTGTTGTATATGTAGATGATCTCCTCATCACTGAAAATAATAATGATCTCATCCTTAGATTGAAGAAACAACTTGCTAAATCCTTTGACATGATAAGTCTTGGTACTCTGGATTATTTTTGGGTCTTCAAGTATTACCATTGTGTGATGGATTTTTCATTTCTCAATCTAAATATGTGATGGATCTTTTGATATGTTTTAAGATGGATGATTGTAAGCCTTGTGCTACTACTTTTCAATATGGATTAAAGCTCATCAAAACTTGTCAAACACCCGCAGTGGATGCTACTCTCTATTGACAATTGGTTGGTAGTCTTATTTATATTAATCACATTCGACCTGACATTTCCTTTGTTGTTAGTGTGGCTTCTCGGTTTATGCAGGACCATAAAGAAAGCCACTAGAAAGAAGTCAATCTAATTGTCTTCTATCTCAAGGGTACCACTCATTTTGGTATCAAGTATTGTCGAAGTTCAGATTCGTTGGTTGGCTTCACCAACTCCAACTGGGCTGGTGAGAGTGATGATCGAAAGTCCACTTCTGGCTATGTGTTTCTCTTTAGCATTGGACCGTTGGTGTGGTCATGCAAGAAACATAAGGTAATCTCTTTCTTGACTACAAAATCAGAATACCGTGGCCAATTCAAGTAGGTGAAGTACCCTGGTCCACTAATTTTGGGAGAAATCAACCTTCCTATTCAAACCTCGACTACAATCTACTGTGATAATCAAAGTGCCATACAAGTTGCTGACAATCCTGTTGTCGACAATAAGATGAATAATGTTGAGCTCCATGATCACTATTTGAGACAGTTGGTTCATGAGAACATTGTTTCTCTTAATTATTGCAGAAGATATGATCATGTTGTTGATATCTTTACCAAACCTTTAGCTGAAGCTAGATTTATCAAGCTCTGTACAATGCTTGGGCTTCAAGAAGCTACAATTATGGGGGGGGTGTCATGATAACATAATTTCACCTCTTGAATCTCCAGAGATGTGTGTTGATGGGGGGGGGTGTTGGAACATCAAGAATTGATAGTTCATTACACATCTCCTGGATTCAATCAGTTAGATGGTCAACCTACATATGGATACAATCGGTTGGGCGATCAAATAGATCTCTACATTAATTAGTCGAGTAGTCGAAATTCCCGTCGTTCGAACAATCAACCAACAATCAAAGATAATCGAGTGGTGGATTGATCAAACCAACAATCGACTACGAGTTGGACACATAAGAAGTTAGGTTGAGAATCATTGTCAAGCCAACTTGAAAAAACGGATTTGGCGAAGTCAACTCTAACGATCGATGGTTACACGTGGACAAGATCTTCCCGATTCTGTGGAATTTGGTTATATCTTGAGGCTATAAATAGCAAACCCCTTGGGTCATTATCATCATCGTGGCAATAAAGTGATCAAGTTGATATCATATGGAGATATCAAGATCCAATATGCACTGTGATGTTCTAATCGCAGTGCGCCTTGCTTAAGTGTTGTAACGATGTCTTTAGAAACCATCTTTTGTCTACGCAATTTTATTCCCTCTTCGACTATCTACGATAATATCTATTTGTTTTGTTATAGGTTCCACCCCTTCCCCAATAGTTATAAACTAAACACAAAACCATATTTTGGATCCCACGTTTCATACACTTCACAAAATTCATGCTTAAGGATATAGGAAAAGAGGATTGGGTCTGAATACTATAGATCATGCTAGGAGCATTACAAAATACATCTACAACTACTCATGGTTATTGAACCTAATGAAGAAAAACACAAAGAGTAGGGAGCTTGTTGTTCGAAATTGTGTATGAACACAAGATCATAACATAATTACAAACTTACAAATGACACAAGATATACATGGTAAAACCTTTGAATGGGAAACATCCAAAGAGAAAAGGATAGAGCTCATCATAAAGACAATAAATAATGGGAACAAAACACATAATAAATAATTGAATATAAATTTCTCAACAATTCACCAATCTTGTACAAGTTTGGTCAAGCTCATCATAAAGACAATTAATAGTTTTTCTTTGTTTCATATAAAATGATTATTTAAAGTCTAACTTGTATGTTCCTTTAATTTCATGCTTCTATGGATCTTGGGAAGCTCCAAATCATAAATATCTTAACCTAAATAATAAGCAATGGATGCAATGATGTAGATTTTCATGCCCCTAGAGGCCTATAAAACAAGTAGGATCCCTTCATTGCTTTTCTAGTATTTTGATAGAATTATCACCCTTCAACAAAGGCCTCAATATCTACTACAATTTATTCTTTTCTAATGAGATCTAAAATATGAAAAACCATACTATGAAAGGTCAAAAACAATAAAATATAACACACCAAAGGGTCCCCCTTGGCACCTTCACTAGCATCACAAAGTGTACAATATAATCTTATTATATCTTCTCCACATCAAGCACTCCAAGTATAATAGGGTTTCCAAATTCCACAAAACCTTATCAATATTAAGTTATTTTTTATCCCTATAATGTAAGTTTTAAACCTGTGAAGTAAAGCAATGCATATAGATTCTTAAGCAAAACATAAATTAATCAATGACTCATACACATAGTACACAAATATTTATACTGGAAACCCTTAACCGAGAGAAAACCATTCAATGCTTCATTGTATTAATTTCACCATTCACCATACAATATATATATATACAATGTTTTTAGGTATTCTATAGATACAAAAACCCTAATCCCTTAATCCAGGATTAATTTAGAAAATTGCTAAAAATAGCAAAAACCGCTAAAATAGCAAAAACGTCCAAAAACAACATTTTGGGGTGCCACGCGTAACCATGGGGGCCATACCTAGCCCCCCCTAGAAAGTGCCTAGTGCACACGACACAAAGAGAACTACTAGAGGGATCATCAGACACAGTTGTCGAATCTGACGCACCCACACACACACATGCAAAGCATATAACACATACCCAACATATAACCCAAACTCTAGCTTATGTTGACTTCTAAGGACAAAACCCTAACCTTATTATTCCCACAAATTTCTTCAAGAACTCTAGCATTGAAGATAGTGAGAGAAAATGCAAATGAAGAAGAGTAGAAAATAATGAAGCATTCTCACATTTTGTTATGGTTAATGACAATTATCTTCAATTTTGTTAGTAGTCTTATACAATTAGGTTATGTGTGCATTCCACCATCCTATAAATGCCTAGATTGTGAGAAAGGGCATTAGATCCCTCTCATCATCACCCCAATGCCTAGTTTGTTAGAAAGTCCACCTGCTTCTTCTAAATACAACACCTATTTGGAAACACTGTCTGTCATCAAATCCGTTCTAAAATGGTGTAACAATGTTAGGGTTTTATTAAAGCATGCAGAGTAATTATGACAAAAATCCAACCTACTTATTCGAACAATAATTGCATTAGGATTTCATTTTGTGCATCCAATGTAATTACACCAATATTCAAAATCATATGTCACCCATAATAACAATGTTAAGCTTCTAGTTGGAATGTGTAGAGTAATTATGTCAAGCTACAAACCACACATAGAGTAAAAAAACCACATAATTACTCCACATCATGTTTTTCGTAGAAGCTCAGACAAGATCCTAGCCAACATCTGCCTTGACCACACAATAAATCCTTATATACCCATCACAAGGCATGGCATATAACATTGTCATATAGTTTGGATGTTGACCATAACCATTAGTTCCTTTGCAAAGTGTTGACCATAAATCTTCTAGGTTTATGAGCAATGCATATGCAATGGTTGCAAAATGCATTTGTTCGACCACGATCATAGTTAAAGGAAAAACATAGTTTTGATAATTGGCACCAAATGATATTTTCGACCCTTATGCAAAACAACCACATTTATTTTAACTTTGATCCCAAAAGTTATCACCATGCAAAGTTAAATTCATATTTGCAAGTACAAAAATGTTAATTGGAATTCATACAAACACACAAAGTTTTTCTCTCACTGCTTAAGTTGCTCTTTTATCTTTTTGGAATCTTTTCCATCTTCAAGCTTGAAAGACCATGTCTTGTTGATGTATTATGCATCATTTTCATTAATGTTGCATCCTTTTATCATCCTCATAAGTATTTTAGCATCCACATTTGTGTCTTTGTATCATCTCATTTGCGTCCTTAGATTAAATTTATTGTCTCTTGAATGTCCTTGCAGTCATATTTTGCATCATAATTACATCTTACTAGGGTCTTAAGGTATCGTTAATGTCTTACTAGCGTCTTCATAGAATCCTACTTGCATTTTGTTTTATCCTAGGTGTCACATATGGGTCTTAATTATGTTGTATTGGCATCCTAATTGAGTCATTTCAACATTATATGTGTCTTATTATTGTCCCTGTTGCATCCTAATAGAATATTAGTTGTGTCCTTATAGTCTTAGGTGTCTCATTAGAAATTTTCATTATATTATAATTCTTAAAGATAGATCTAGCCATCCATGTTTACCTATAGTGCCAAAAGGAGGCCATTGTCCAAATCCATTCCCACACATATTTTTGCTCTAAGGGGTCAATTTTGGAAAACATTGGATTGGGTGATTGTGGGTAGCGTTTTCATGTGGACTTCAACAAAATACACTTATGGAAGCTTAAAAAACTCAATTTTGCCGCTCATTTTGGATTTTTTCCACCGGACCAAATTCCCAAGTGTCCTTGCATGGCTTTAGGAGACATGTTGAAACTCACCATGCAACTCTATTTGGGCCTTGGATGGATGAACTTTCGGTTGTGTTGAAATCCTCAAATCGGATTACAGCTAGGGGCACCCCTCTCCTATGATTATGTTTCCCCAAAAATGATTTATTCAATGATATTTGGAACTAGGGTCTTACTCACTAAAGAACAATGCAATTTTTGCACTAGGGGTCGTTATTAAAAAAACACTAGCTTGGGTGATTGTGGGTAGCTTTCTCATGTAGGATTTAGACAAACACACTTGTGAGAGCTTATAGAACTAAATTATGCTACCTGGTTTGGATTTTTTTCCCTTGGTCTAAATTCTCAATGTGTCCTTGAATAACTTCAGGATGCAAGTTGCAACTCGTCATAAAACTCTAACCGAGCCTCATATGGATGAATTGTTGATTGTCTTAGACTCATGGCACTATATTAGAACTAATGGAACCCCTCTCCGATGGTTTTTTTTCCTAAAAAATGCTTTATTTGACTATCTATGAAACTAGGGTTTTACTCAGTAAGGGACAATGCCATTTTTTCACTAGGGGTCAATTTTGAAAAATATTGGCTCGTGAGATTGTGGGTAGTGTTCTCAGATGGGACTTGGACAAACACACTTATGAGAGCTTATGGAACTCAATTATGCTGCTCAATTTTGATTTTTTTCCCCTGGACCCAATTCCCAATGTGTCCTTAAATGGCTTCAAGAAACAAGTTGCAAATTGTCATAAAACTCTAAGTGGGCCTCGGATGGACAAACTGCTAATTGTGTTGGAATATTGACAACGAATTATAACTAGGGGAACCCCTCTCCTATGATTCAATTTC
>SNQJ01S0031191.1:0-27528 GCA_010110895.2 Picea sitchensis
TTGCAGCTAAAGCATATTTAGGATTTATTCTTCAATAAAATATTGACAAACTTCTAGTTTTTATCTCTACAACTCAAATGCTGATATATTATATGTTTTTCTATTTGTATTTAACATTTCAAAGAGTTTTAAATTAGATAAAATAAAACCCCAAAAGGGTGTTCTCTTCAGAATTTGTGAATTTGTTTGATTATGATTTCTATCACTAGGAAATACAATGATCATCGCTGTAAAATATTTGTTTACTCTTACAATATGTTTATATATATATGTACATATTCGAGAAATGAACTTTTCACTCAAGTTTTTCATAAAATTTAAATAAATAATATTTATTCTATTTGAAAATTAAAAGGATGGAAATATTTGAAACACTTGTCCTTTTTATTCTTTCTACAAAAATAATCATATTTAAAACACTTGTCTTCTTTTAACATATATATATATATGATTTAATCTAGTAAATGTTTTTGTTTTTTCTCATTTCTATTGCACCATTCTATTCATTAACAATAAATATTAATTGCTCAAAACTCTTCTTCTAGCACTAAATAAAATACATAATTTTTCTTTAGAGTTTTATGTTCATAATATTATTATAGTTACTTACGAAGAAATATTAATAATCATTTAGGAATGTAACTATTAGCAAGAATATTTTAGTTATCTGAAAATAATTTTTTTCAATCATTTCTAATTGTAACTATCAACAATTGGTAATAATCAGAAATGAAAGATAGGAAAACATGTATGAACACAAAATATATATTGGGGAAAAATTGAGGAGAGAATCGATCTCTTTCCAACATATTTGGAAGTATTTTTACACTTGTTCTCATGTACAACATTTACAGTGGTGGTTTTATCCCTTTTTAACTTTCCCATGGAATAAAGTTTATCCCTTTTTAGCTATCCCATGGAATAAATAATTATTCTTTTTATAGCTGGATTCTCTCATCAATTTGTCTCTAGCAAAATGAAATAAAATAAAATTAATATTTACACAAATATTTTTCATCATCTAATGTTTATGATGATTTAAGTATTTTCCCAACATAATAATCCAAATCACAATTCTTCAAAATTGATCAAATATTTAAAATGGAGGGATATTACAACCCCCTCCCCCCCCTCTCTTAAGGTCTATCTACCTCTCACTCTTTCCATATCTCTCAATCTCTCTCCCTCCACATCTCTCCCTCTCTAGGCCCCTTTCTCTCTCTCCCTCTCCATGAAACACACTCTCTCTCTACCCCTCTCTTCCTAAATACATGCACCCATCTCTCTCTCTCTCTCTCTCTCTCTCTCTCACACACACACACACACACACACACACACACACACACACACACACCCATATTCCCCCCTCTCACAATCTCCCACCTTCCCCCCCTGCCCCCCCTGCTCTCTCTCTCCACCTCCCTATTCCTCTATCTATCCCTACCTCCCTCCTTATTTTCCCCGCTCTCTTTCTCTCATATATCCATATATCCTACACTCCCTAACCCCCTCTATCATTATCCCTTCCCCTATGTCAATATCTCTTGAAAGATGGGGATATAGAGAATAATATAGAGGGAGATAAAGAGAAGGGAGGATAGGGGAGAGGGAGAGATATGGAGAGAGAGGAAGAGAGAGAGAGAGTGGGGAGAGAGAGAGAGGGGGAGAGAGAGAGATAAAACATAATAGGAGAGAGAGAGAGAGATGGGGGAGTGGGGGAGAGAGAGAAGGAGGTAGATAAAAGAAAGGAGAGAGAGGTGGGTATAGTGTTAGAGAGAGAGGGAAATATGGAGAGAGTGAGATATGTGAAGAGGGGATGAGAGAGAGAGGGGGTGATGGAGGGAAGGAGGAAGAGACTGAGACAGGGACATAGGGTGATGTGAGAGAGAGAGAGGGAGAGAAAGGGGGTGATGGACGATAGGAGGCAGAGAGTGAGACAGGGACATAGGGTGATGTGTGTGTGTGTGTGAGAGAGAGGGATGAATGGATATAAAGTGAGGGACATATGGGGTGAGAGTGAGGGAGGGAGGCAAAGATAAAGGGAGGGAGATGGAGGAAGGTGAGGATATAGAGGATGACAAGGGGAGGGAAGAGAGAGATAGGGATGTAGGTAGGGAGAGAGGGTTGGAGGGGAAGAGAGAGAGGTAATTATATATAGAGGGAGGGAGAGAATGAGAGAAAATGAGGGGGAGAGAGAGAGGTAGAGAGATAGAGAGAATGAGATAGAGGGATTGGGGGAAGAGAGAATTTGGGGAGAGATAAGGGGGAATGAAAGAAAAAAGAGGGAGAGATAGTGTGGAAATGGTGAGAGAGAGAGAGAGATAATATGATAGAGAGAGAGAGAGATGTGGGAGTGGGGGGAGAGAAAGAGAGAGAGATAAAGAGGAATATATTGAGACAAATATAGAGAGGAATGTAGAGAGAGGGAAAGAGGGAGATATCGAGACAATGAGATATAGGAATATATATATATAGAGAGAGGGAGGTGGATAAAGGTAAAGAGATAAAGGGGGGAGACTAGAGGAGAGAGGGGGAAAGAGGGATAAAGTGAGACATGGGAAGAGGGGGAAACATAGAGAGAGGGAGGAAAGGAAGGAGGGAGAGAGGGAAATGAGAGAGTGAGAGTGAGAGAAAGAGAGAGAGAGGGAGAGATGGGGTGGGAGTTATGGAAGGAGGGAGAGAGAAATAGAGGGAGGTAGATATGGGGTGGGAATTAGGGAAGTAGGGAGAGAGAAATAAAGGTAGGGAAAGGTAGGAAGGTGGAGAGATATGGAAAGAGAGGGGAAGGGAAGAGAGAGAGGGGGGGATGTAGATATGGATAGAGGTATGGAGGGTAAGAGAGAGAAATAAAGAGAGGTAAAGAGGGAGAAGGGATTCATAGAGAGAAGTAAAGAAGTATATATTGAAATGGAGAGATAAATATGTGTGTATAGAGGGAGGGAGAGATTTATGGAGAGAGAGAGAGAGGCGGAGGAAGAGTGGGACTTCTATTTTTAATGATAAGAAGTCTTTCAATTATGATTAATTGTGAAAAAATAAACAATCTGAATATAAAATCGCTTGATAGATATATTATATTCAATAGGTTGTAATCCTTGTAAGCTCCTATTTATTATTGTTTAGCTACTAAGCTCAATAAGTTATGCAATTTTCTTGTTACATTATGTGTTGGACACCTACTTTATACTTGCGGCTCATCCTCCAGTGTTTGGTAAAATATTTACCATAGATATATTGTGTATTCATATCTAAATGATGTCAATGCTTGCCATGTTGTTACTTCACATATTCAATAAAATAAATTTCCAAAGATTTTATGGTGTAAGCAATCTATTAAGAAAATCAACCTCAAGAGTTCCCAATTCCATGACTGATTCCACCGAGGAAAGTTAATTTATTCAATCCCCCCTTAAAACAATCATGACTATACCAGCCCTTCACTAATATAACAAAAAAATCAAAAGGTTTTGCAAGTGGGAGCCTGTCCGGTGGTGGGAGATGTGTCACGAGGTGCAGAAGGATATATGTGATATTCTTTTAATATATAATAAATCATCTTGAATCCATCTTAAACCGTGTGTTATGTATCAAGAATCCATTTTATAATTGTCGTTGTTCTATTTTATGTGGCGCTTATTAGCATAACCATAATTATGTGGCTAGAGGTATTTCATTTACAAATCCTAATTAAAGTTTATCCTAAAAAATTCTAACATAAACCCTAATTAAGATATCTAAATGAAATAAGGCTATCTTCATCAACCACAATTATGTGATTGTTATAATTATGAATCTATTGTGAAAAAATGTTTTGAATAACATGATGACAATCAACCAATATTAATTCTTAATAACCTTTATATTATATTCTTCAAAATGGTAAAAAAAAATTCAAGCCAATAATCATCGTCAAAATATAATATTAAGTGAACATGGGAATTTTTGTGCAAGATCAAAATGGTAGATGCAAGAATAGTATCCAAAGAGATCGTACATACACAAGGTCATCATTCTAAAATCCAATAAACAAATATGGAAAAATAAGCAATTTACAAAAAAACCGTTATGTTGAAAATAACAAATTATGTCTTGAAAATTACATTAAAAACTCTTATAAATGTTGTATGTAGATACGATGAAATTGAAAATAAACCAACGAAGAAAACCATTTGGATAATTAGATAAGTTTGGAATATTCTTATAAAGAAGATGTCAACATGGAAATATTAGCAGTGGGAATATATATTATACCATTTGAAGCACAAATAAACACAAGCCTCAGTTGAATGTAGTGATTAGAACACAAATATGTGATACAATGATACATTAAAAAAATCTCATTATAGAATATAAGTAAACCCCTATATATAATAAATAGAACAAATACCAAGTATTTTTTGAGGGGCTTGCACGATTTTACAAATAGATATATCATAAAAGAAGCATGTTTCAAATTGATTTTTAGTTTTTACTTGTTCTTTCCCAAGTTAAGTTAGAAAAATTGAAAGAAGAAACTAATCCACAAGTTTCAACATCAAATTCAAATATTTCACACTTTCTTACTCACATTGTTTGGTGGTTAGCGTGAACTCGAAAACTTACACAATTGTGAAGTTTTTCATACATGTTTTAACATGTAATTTTGTTTTATAGGAAATAGAAAGAACATCTATTAAAACATTCATAGAGGACCTCCTTTCACAACATGCATTCCACTATTGTGTATCGTTTTTCCAAATATGTCTTACAAAAACATTTCATAGGTTCTTGGTGTGTTTTATTTGCAACCCTTACAATGGGAGGAGATAGTAACATCTTGTAACCAATATTTTTAATGTGATATAGTCTACAATGGAAATCCATAAGTTAGGAACAAAAACGAAAAATGAGATAAATTTTGTTGGAAATTTTATTGCATAAAAATTTACAACTATTTATTTTTGTAAACATCATTTCAATTTCAACAGACACCATTAAAGAGAAATGAATTATCCAACAACCTCTTGATCCATTTCTTACATCAATTTTTAAGAGTAACATGATTGGACATTTTGATGCCAAATATTTATTGATTTGGAGGCAAAGTTCATTATAGCTTTCATTTATCTAGACCATCACAAAAGGAAGTGTGCATTGCAATTGTTTTTAACAATATGGGCATAAGTTCAAATTCTATGAACCCTTAAAGGTTATGCAATATATTCACAAAGAAGTGTGGGTAATTGAAAACAAATTTGAAAGGAAAAATATTTATAAACTACAATATCATTTTTAATATCACCATATTGGATAGTGATTTCATATTTGATGTCGTCTTGGTCACATGAAACAATAATTGTTGCAATAGAACCAAATAAATGTGTGGAGGTTGATATGAATAGTCAATAAATAACATAGTGTATGACATAAATATATGTAGTCTCCAAACATGTAAGATATTTTCAACATAATATCTTCCATTCAACAAAAACACATGATGGTACATCACATCTCTTATATGTTCTCTGGAAATTTTAGTATGCATACACTTATTCTAGAAGATAAATATTGAACAAAGTGATCAATTAGAGTTTTGTTGTGATTCAATGTTAATGTCATTTCATCATTTTCATTGAGTAGGTTATTATCGGCAAGTTATTTTTTCCTAGGAAATTTGTGTTTCTCCATGTCTATGTCCAAAAAACGTTAGAACATTTCTTTGAAAGGAAATTGAGGTTCTTTCTGTGCATATCTCAATACTAGAAGTTTTTGACAACATATTTTTTCTAGGGCTATGTGATTTGTAAACTTCCATGGATATTCCACTAGAATAGTTCATGAGAATATATCTTGTAATATTTTGAAATTTTAGATTATGCAATTCATTTCCTTAGATCCTAGATTAATTATTACTAGCTTAGTACTTGAATTTCTTATAATAATTCAAATAAGAAAATGAAAGAGGAGTCAAATCATCAAATCATCCACAAAAATAAGCACACTATGTATCACACAAAACATGATATGGGAGAAAACCCACCTGGAAGGTGGTCCCTATTCTCTACTCTCTTTTATGTAGTTATGAAAAAAAAAGTACAAAGAGAGGAGCACTCACTTTGGAGTTTCCTTTAACATTGTCGGATGAAGGACTGCTACAAAATCCCATATCTCCTCTATTATTATCTAAAAATTCCACTCCTATATTTTGTACTGAGCGACTAAACAAGTACAATGTTGAAGAATGGAACCCTTTCTCCTTGTAGGTTCTTGGTATTTAACATACCCCAATAAGCATCTAGGGTTAGGGTTTTTCAATGTCCTCAACCCTAAATTATTGATAATGTTTTCTACCTCGAGGAATATTCTTGAAAGTACACACAATGATATCCCCAAATGTGTGAGTAATGACAAATAATGTGGCATCGACTCAGTACGTTGTCAACAAGGTAGGTCAACTTGTCGAAGGCATAAATTTCACATACAAGCTCCGATTGAGGTGATTCTTATACAGTTGGAAAGATCTCAATATGTAGAAAAACAAAAAAGGAATAGTAACTATTAATGCAATGATTTGGCCCCAAACAAGTTGTTTAATTATAGAAAATGGCTTAGGAGGGTTCAAGACCCCAAATTTTCAAACTAGGACTTGCAACTAAAATGGGGCCTACAAGCCAGTTCCTCTAAATGGGGTTTGGGGCCTACTAGCACAACCACATAATTGTGGTTGATGAAGGTAGATAGGCATATTTCATTTATAAATCCCAATTACAGTTTATGCTAGAATTTTCTAGGATAAACCTTAATTAGGGTTTGTAAATGAAATACCCCTAGCCACATAAATTGTCCTTATGCTAATAAATGCCACATAAGATATCACAACCACATGTTTTCATATTTCTGTGGTGAGGACTTTTGAATTTATTTGTCGGATAATCCATAGTTGGTGTCATTTTTGTCATCGACGTTTCGAACCTGAATCGGGATTTATCATCAAGACTAATCGTGAATTTCAAAGCTTGTTGATCTTGGTCAATTAATAGTAGATGCGGGACAGTTTGAGATTATAATTAGGTCAACTAACTGTAAAACCCTATTTTTAGAACTAAAACAAAATTAAAATCAATTTAGAATTAATAAAATGATGATAATTAATGATAATTAATAATATTTTATAATTCTAGGTTTTTGATAATATTATATATAAGTGTAGGGTTTTAAAGGAATTTATTAGTGTTGTGTTTATAAATATAAAGGCCTAGGGTTAGAATTAGATTGATTTTTAGTGATTATTCATAGTTTAAGAATTATGTTTTAAGTGATTAAATAAAACTAGGGTTTCTATAGGATATAATAGTGTAAAATTGAATGTTATATATATCTAAGATAAGGGTTTTTAGAATTTTTCTAAAATAGGTTTAAATTATGTTTTAATATGATTTTGTATTATTATTAGGATTTTGTATATCATTTTTAGGTTTGATAATGTTATATATATATAAACTAGGTCTAGGTATTATATTTAATTTAATAATTAGGTTTTAATGTTATATATATATATATATATATAGGTCTAGGTATTATGTTTAGTTTAAGAATTAAGTTTTAAGTGATTATAATAAAACTAGGGTTTCTATAGGATATAGTAGTGTAAAATTAAATGTTGTATATATATAAGCGAAGGTTTTTAGAAACTTTCTAAAATAGGGTTAAATTATGCTTTAATATGATTTTGTATTATTATTAGGTCTAGGTGTTATGTTTAATTTATGAATTAGGTTACAAGAGATTATAATAAATCTAGGATTTCTATAGTATATAATAGTGTAAGATTATGTATTTGTTATGGTTTTTGTATGTCATTTTTAGGTTTGATAATGTTATATATATAAAATAAGGGTTCAATAGGCTTAGGATACTATGTGGTAGGTTTGATTTATAATTTAGGTCTTAAGTGATTAGGAAGTGTAATTAGTAATGTATAAGATAATCTAGGGTTGGAAAGGTAAAATTGAGTATTAGTATATATAGTGTCATAGGATTAGGGTATATATAGCTTAATTAGTGATAAGTGTAGTAATAGGTTTCTATAATTATAATTTTATAGTGGGTAATATAAGGTTAGTTAGACCTCTAGATCTATGAACTCACTCAAAAGTAAACCAAAAGAAAGCAAGGAAAGGGAGGCGATGTCAAACCTGATTCGATCCATGAGGTTCCCTAAGTTGGTTGATTAATGGGTGCCAAAAGCTACTTACCTCCAGGCCACCATCTCTGTCCATGTTGTTGGGGTGCTTGATTATCTCTAGAGATTCTCTTAGGCGTCTCTTGTAGTAATGGTCCTCTTTTAGTAGTATCTTGGTATCGTGAAGGCAGACATGGTGTTTGGTCTTAAGTGAGTGTTCTACAAAGGCTGAAGTGCGAGTGTGTTCATTTCTAATGTCTGCTTCATGCTCCTTGATTCTTACCTGAAATGATCATCCGGTTTCCCCAATGTAACATTTCCCACATGAACAAGAGACCTTGTCGATGCCTTTTCCTTGTTGCTGGTCTATGGGATCCTTTACCAGCTCCATTATTTGCCTGATAATAATTAAGGGTTTGAAGGAGGTTTTAATTTCTTTCCTTTTTAACGCCTTTGCAATCTTGTCTGTGAGAGCCCTAATGTAGGGAAGAAAGGCATTTAAGTTGCAGGTTTGATCATTTTGGGCATGATTACTTTTATCCTTCTTATATATTTCCTTTTTGATGTCTCTATATCTATATCCAATGTTCTTAAAGACCTTAGTTAAGTGGTCCTTTTATTCTTTTAGATGATCTTTGTCGGAGATTCTTGCTGCCCTTATGACCATGGTGTTGAGAACCCCCATCTTTTGTGAGGGATGGTGATGGCGTAAGGCTAATAAGCGCCATGCAATAAAGCTTAAAAAACTCAATGAATGTAAAACAGACGCGACAAACAAGGTTGACGCTAGAACAAGTGTTGACAATAAAGTATTAAATTTGTGCAGCTAGGATCTAAATGACGAAGAAATGAACATATTGAAGAAAGGATCATCTTGAAGAAAGTATTAAGTTTTTCAATTTCTCCAAAGACTATCCCCATAGAAAGCATAGTCTGCAGCATAGAAGACAAAATACAAAACCTCAACGAAGAAGACAAGGATGCTATCTCAGAGGACTGCACCCTAGAACTATTAATAATCAATAAAAATCAATCTAATTCTAACCCTAGGACTTTATATTTATAAACAAAACACTAATAAATTCCCTTAAAACCCAAGACTTATATATAATATTATCAAAAACCTAGAATTATGAAATATTATTAATTATTATCATTTTATTAATTCTAAATTGATTTTAATTTTGTTTTAGTTCTAAAAATAGGGTTTTACAGATAGCCAACCTAATTATAATCTCAAATTGTCTTGCATCTACTATTAATTGACCAAGATCAACAAGCTTTGAAAAAATTAGTCCTGATGATGAATCCCGATTCGGATTCAAAATGTCGATGAAAAAATTGACACCAACTCTCGATTATCCGACAAATAACTTTGAATCACAAACACAATTATAAAATAAATTATTGATAGATAAGACATGGTTTAATATGGATTCAAGATGATTTATTATATGTTAAAAGAATCTCACATATCTCCTACCACACTCGGTGACACATCTCCCACACCAGACATAATCTGACTTGCAAAACCTTTTGTTCTTTTTGTTATATGAGTGAAGGGATGGTATAGTCACGACTATTCGAAGGGGGAATTTAATAAAGTAACTTTCCTGGATGGAATTGTTCAGGGAATTGGGAAATCCCGAGGTTGATTTTCTTAATAGATTTCGAACACCATAAAACCTTTGGAAATTTATTTTATTGAATATGTGAAGTAACAACATGGAAAGAGTTGACATAATTTAGACATGAATACGCATTATATCAATGGAGAGTATAAATTTTACCAACTCGTAGAGGATGAGACTCAATGAGAAAGTAGGCGTCCATCACATAATGTAGCAAGAAAATTGCATAACTTGTTGACCTTGGAGGCTAAACAATAGGAACTTACAAATATTAAAACCTATTCAAGATAATATCTCTATTGAATGATTATATATTCATACTATGTATGTTTTCACAATTAATCATAATTGAATGACTATTTATCATTCAAAATGGAAGAAATAAGCATGTATGTTTTTTCTATTCACTCTTATAAATCCTACAGGGTCTTTGTATCAGACTCCTACATTCTTAGTTGACATGATAAATGGAAATTAAAGTTCCATGTTTGTTCATTGTATTCTTAATTTTTTGTCTTTTTTTTGGATCTAATAAATGCAATTGATTTTAGGTTTTGATCACACTAATTTATTGATCGATGATAATTGATTACTCCATCATGCCTCGTCTTCGTTGAATTCATTCATTTTCTCTGTAAAAACATTTCAAATTTTATATGAACGAATAGATAAGCCCACAACAAATACATATTGATGTTATGTGTTAGCACCATGATTTTTGCAGTTAGAGTTAGTCCTAGATGAGGCATAGTTTGTGCATCAAATATTGTAAGGTCAGTGAACAAATAAAGAGTGGTTTGAAATAATTGAGTAATGGGTCATTCCATAAGAGTCAGGAAAGGGTGTAATTATTAGTCATGTGCTATTTGTAAAGCTCCATTTCCCTAAATATCGAGTCATGTCAAAAAAGGAGAATTTAGGTACCAAATTCATGTCAAGTGGTTAGGATAAAGGTCATGTCATAAGTTATTTTGAGAATCATTACCTAATAATGATGTCAGAAAGGTGAAAAATCATGAAAATCCTATCATTTGTACTTTTCCACTCCTATCATTTGTACTTTGCACACTTCAAAAGTGTATCAGTCGTACGCATTTGCTGCACAAATATTCAACCTTCTTTCAAACTTCTCTTTTCCATGGATTTATTTTCCTCTTCCATGATTTCATTTCTTATATGTTCAAGCATAAATATTGGTCACTCTTCATGCTTCTCTATCACTTTCATAATTTCTGTGTTGTACATATTTTTTTCTGGAAGCCTTGGAGCCCTTTGTTGTGTAAAAGTTGTTTTCCATTGCTCATATAGTAAGTCTATTGATTTGATTTTGTTGCATCCCCTCCATTGTCTTCATTCATTACTTAAAGGTATATATGGAGGTCGCTACATATTAAGTTGTTTGGAACAAGTTGTTTATTTTCATAGTCAACCTTCTTCCTTCTGAATTACCTACTATTGCACTGAGTCTCCACTGCGTCGAGTCTCCCATTCCTTTTTACTACCACACCGATTTTTCCCCACTGTGCTGAAATTTTTTGTCCCAGTTCCTCACCGCGTCAAGTCTAACGTTGTTGTTTTCTATCGTGCCGAATTTTCCCCACTGCGCCGAAATTTTCCGTCGTGCTTTATTTCCGTGCTAGGAATTTTTGTGGCTGATTTTGTTTGTCACACAAATATTTTTGTTACTTCCTTTCTTATAGTCTCTGCAAATTTATCCATTCTTATTTTCCGTACAGAGAAGGTATCACAGTTCATTACCATGTGTGTGAGATAAATACATACTATCATCATGACAGTTCCCCAAAACATAAGAAAGAAGGTGAGAAGTGGTAGGGCCATGAGGTTTGAACCTTAGGACCTGGAGATGATAAATGAAAACCCGATGATCAAGTCATATTTCGAACAAGATGGATGTATGCACTTCTGCGAAATGATCAAAGGTTATAATGCGAAGCTGGCTAAGCATTTCACCCTCAATTTTACTGGGGTCAACGCGATGATTGTGAAAATCACTTTCCAATTGATGTAGGAAACGTTGTCAGCTGCAATGGAGATCTCTCCTCGCAGAGGAAAATGGTTTAAGGACATTCCTTTAGATATTTTGTTCTATAAGGACTTCATCAAGCCCAAATGTCTACATTGAAAAATTGGAGACAACATTCCAAGCATGTATCTCCTGGAGTCTTCCAAGAAACTTATAAAGATAATCAGAATATATTCCACCTGTAAAGGAAGGTTTGATAGGGTGTACCCATATCACATCAGGTTACTGATGCACGTCATAGGGAAAGATCCCTTTAATCTAGTTTTTTTCTTGTGCTGTAGCTTGGGAAAGTTGGCATACAGTGTCCAGGCCAAGGCTGATCAACCAGGGAACAATTTATCGCATTTTTCATTAATCAAGCTATTAGTGGTTGAAGAATGGAGACACTTGAACAAGGGCTAGGATTATTTTCTAATTTCGGCTAACATTTCGAGAGAACCCAAAGGAGATATTTGTCTATATGCAGAGGAATCAATGCTTCATAGTGCAAAGGTGAGAAAGGAAGATGTTACGGGAAAAAGGAAAGGAAAAAAAATAGAAGAATCGTCGTCCCGTCAGCCAACATCCCAAAAGAAAGGCAGGTCAAGGTTGACTAATAAAACTTAGGTGGTCCAAGCTCCCAATATACTGTGCACCAAATCTATTGCCAAGAGGTTTCCCATGCCCATTGTTTGGATAGAGCCTGTTGAAGGTGCAAGAAAGGGAAATAATGAAGGGTAGGGGAAGTCAGGTGATGAAAATGAAAATGTTCAGGAGTTGTGACAACAACTAAAGAAAGTGCAACATGCTATTTCCCAACTTTATCAAGAAAGAAAAGAGTTGATAAAATAGCTCGCATTAAGGACCATTGAAACACCAACTTCGTAGAGTTGAGAAAGTCAGTTAGCCCCTACCTCAAATACAATGAGAGGAGGGAATGTAAATTGTCTTAAAAAATAGCTCAAAGATGCACAAAATGTAATTATTAAGCTTCAGGAGGAGCAGAGGATGTCAAAGGAAAAAATCACAGAGAATTTCAACGAGTGTAGACCATCCATTGATAACACCTGTACACATGTCTCTAGTGCTCAATCAAAACTGAAAAGAAACGTGTTTTTGTTGAGACAGGTGAAGAGTTTGAACAAACATAACTAGTCTTTAATAAAAACAATCAGATATTTCAGGTTGCAAGGCACACTAAAGTCATGAGTAAGATAGTCCCATTTTTATCTTTTTGTATCGTGGCATGGAATCTTTCTCTGTACATATCCCATTTTCTTACATTAACAAGAAGTGTGACACGACACCTACAGAGTGAATATTCGATGCACATACACCATAAAATCACCTACTAAGAAGGGAAGGTATAAATGAAATGCATGTGATTTTTGAAATAAATGCATGGCTCACAACCGTTGCTGCAACTTACAGTTCCACGAGCGATCACAAATGAACATCTGCTACACCAAATCGCCGCATGCATACTACAACCAATGATCACGCAACAACAACCAAAGTATGTTATACAAAGGTGACAGAGTTTCCAACAATACGCTCGATTACTCAGACACCCCTTGAAAGAAAAAGTCGATTTATCACAACATGATGGCCGAATCTTACTCATGACCAACTGATTAAAATGAATGTGTCAGTTTTGTTATGATTGGACATAGTAAAATCTGTTGAAAAGGTTGTCTAGGGGGGAAGTAACTGAATCTGGGATTCTAAGGGAAAACAATTTGAGCATTGCAACCCAGGAGGGCATTAGTTTTCTATATATTTGATCTTTTTGATGTAAGTCCGATTGGAATAAGTAGTGTAGACAGAGGACTCCTGAATGTAATTTTTTGAATCCGATGGAAATATAATGCATAGGTCCTGAAGATTTTGATGAAAAGATTCTAATGGTGGTAGTTTGATGTATTGTGATCCTATCTTCGTTTGTACTTCTTGTTTCCTCCAAATTCAAGTCTATTTCATTTGTTTAAATTGGAAATATTTAAAGGGTTTAAAATTCATCTTGTGGTTCTTTAGAATCAATCATTTAAACTCTGTGTTTTTCTTCTAAGTTAAGTCAGAATTCATCTTTAATGGTGCTCTGATTATCTTTATGTTTCTCCTTTATTCCTGCATACATAACGATATTGAAACTGAAAGACCATTTCATATTTATCCTTTATCCTCTCAAAGTTTCCCTTACTAGTCATTGATTTCTCTCATTTTCAAGGGTATTAATCCATATCCCAAAAGTACTATATCTCCTTGCCAACGAAACAAGAAAAAACTTCCTCGAGCATCTAAATCTAATCGTCAATCCAAACTCATTATATATCAAATACTAAATCTCAAAGAGAGCCCTCTCTAGATTGGAAAGGCTAGTTTCCAATCTTAAAGTTGGTTTGTAGGTTACCTTGGTAGATCGTTCCCTTTAGCCCAACAATTTACCAAGTGCTAACATTATGGTCAAACTCAAACTATTGTAAAATATTATTGAATGGACGATGCAATATATTTGAGACTAAAAACATTTCAAATTTTATATGAACGAACAAATAAGCCGACAAAAAATACATATTGATGCTATTGTTAGAACTCAAAATATTGTAAAATATTATCGAATGGACGATGCAATATATTTGAGACTATTGTGAGCATTATTTTAAGAAACCATCCAAGAACAACTTGGATGAGTCCAAAGAAAACAATTTGTATGACTCGTGAGATTACTCTAATAGTGAATGAATTGGCAGAAATTTTGTTATGTCTTAATGATTGGATTATTATTCTATATATGTTCACTGTAAATTTTATAAATATAACAATGCTTAGAAAAAATTGTTAAATCCTCATCTTCCTTTGGAAGTATCTATGCATATTTTTCGGGTAAGTATGCAAAATTTTGTTCATTACAATGGATGTTTATTAGAGTGTAGTGACAATGAAAATCCTTTAAATACAAAGATCATAGCACACAGATTAAACAACAATTTGATATAATAGGAGATTTGAAACTAGCTATTTGATATAATTTTGATGCATAAAATATTGTAAAAAATTGAATTTTAATAATTTGAATGCATAATATATTTAAATGAAGATGAACTTAAATTAATATGAACTTATCTAAATTATATTCCTAACTTAAATTATTTACTATAACTGTTAAGACTTTAGACTTTTCTTTAAAATCTCCTAAAACCTAGGCTACGCTGAAAATCACTTTCCATTCTTTCATTACAAAAATAACATTACTTGAATCAATATCTAGAAATCATCAAGGTCGGGGGTTATTATCCACAATGAATGAATAAATTATCGTAGTTTTCTAACAAGAGAAATTAAGTAAAATACAGATCGAGATGCATGCATATCTCACCTTGCATGGCATATTTGATGACTCCTTCACCCTCAGTGGAATGTAAACACCCTCAATTCATTCATAGTGAAAGGATGACATGCAATTCACAATCAAATGAGGCCATCATTTCAAATTTGTGTATGGTCTTGCATGGATAATACTAATAAAATTATGTGTTATAATCATAGGAATGAATAAAATGAAGAATTAACAAAGAAACCAATATTTACCTGAACGATGGGTTGGTGATAGATTTATGCAGATTATTGATTTCTTGTCCTAATCCTCCCCTAACATCTTCAAATGGGGGTTTGTTTTTTAAAGAAAATCATGTCCATATCAAGTTATTGTGTCATAGTAAAAACACTAGCAAAACACCAAACCCCAGGTTGAGCTTACACTATCCCCATGTTAACTTTGAGGGTTAAGTGAAACGTGGAATATTATTTGGTTGACCTACATGCCTGAAAAACATAAAACATAAATTTATCATAGCATCTCAAATAACCTCGAAATTATAATGGAAGAAAACTAATTGCAAAACATTTAAAAAAAAAAATGTTACCTAGTCTTATTTGATGCTTTACTTTTATACCCCTCTTCCAAGTATGATATGTTGTTCTATCTCTTTTTCTCCAAACACATATAATCTAAACACTAATCGTTCTCTTAATGGTCCTAGAATGCATATAATCTGTATATGAACTAATGTCATAATATGAAATGAACGAAATTGGAAAACATCGGCGTGCATCCAATATGGAAAAAGTGGAATCCAAATATGACAATTTTAAGTAACTTTAAATTGGAAAATGCACCTGTCACCCATAAATTTAAATAACTTTAAATTGGCAAATACGGTTGTTTTCCATAAATGTAATCCCTATTAATGAAAGTTTACCTAATGTTAATCATTCAAACTTGGAAATCCATGGTAATGAGGTTGGAAAAAGTGGAATCCAAATATGATCCATGGTAATGAGGTTGGAAAAAGTGGAATCCAAATATGACAATTTTAAGTAACTTTAAATTGGCAACTGCATCTCTCACCCATAAATTTAAATAACTTTAAATTGGCAAATACGGTTGTTTTCCATAAATTTAATCCCTAGTAATGAAAGTTTACCTAATGTTAATCATTTAAACTTGGAAATCCATGGTAATGAGGTTGAGGTAGTGCTTGTAAAAATAATTATCTAAATGTGGCAATCAGATAGTGTTATAATAATTTTTTAATATGATGTAAATGTCAAAAAGTAAAAAATTTAATGGATGCATTCATAAATGAAAGAAAGTTAATAAATCTCATTCATTCATTGATTTCAGAGGACCACTAAAAATATGCTAGTCATCAAATTATGGTTTTAGATTAAAAGATCATTAATTGTGCCCATTTCCATTAGGTGTTGACCTATAGGCCTAATTAGAGCCTCCATAACTTATTTATATGTTCTTCATTCTTTTATAGCCTTCATCCTTATTGAAAGTACTACTTATTTTACAAAATAAAATGTTATTCCCTATATTTTATAGATTGTTCCTTTTATTTTGATTATTTTTCTTGCTATAAAATGTTATTTTTCTTATATCAATGATTTGGTAGTAAAATCTAAAAACTGCATTATCTTCATTTTATAAATTCTCATAATTTCAATATAGTGTATTAATATAATTTGTAAAAAAATATATGCTTTATGGGTTGTTCCTTTTATTTTGATTATTTTTCTTGCTATAAAATATTATTTTTCTTATATCAATGATTTAGTAGTAAAATCTAAAAATTGCAGTATTTTTATTTTCAAAATTCTCATAATTTCAATATAATATAATAATATAATTTGTAAAAAAATATTTGATTACCTAATTATAAAGTTCATAATTTGCAAATATTTCAAAATACTCCTATCTTCTTTTCTTCATGTTATAAATTCTCCTAATTTCAATATAATAGTATAATTTGCAAAACAATATTTAATTATAAAATTCATAAATTATAAATATTTCAAAATACTCTTGCCTTCTTTTTTTTTAATGTTATTTTCTTTAAATTTTACAACTTCAAAATATATATATATATATATATAATAATACCAAAAAATACATAATATTAGCCTATATTTTCCTACCCATTCGGATACATTTAAATCACGCACATGATGTTATTTTGTTTAGCTTATGAAATCATTCGCATATAATCATGTATTGTGGTTACACATTGTTAGGAATTGCGATTTAAATAGTTCTAACATTTCCGAGTTTTGTTTTACAATGACATTAATTTTAAGATAAACTTTCAAATTAAAATGGAAACTTAATTTGTTTTATACAATATTATTTCTAATCTTTTAATATTTAACAATTTTTTTTTTTTTTAGCACAGAAAAAATAGATTCAAAATTATTTTATTAGAATCATATGTTTTTTAGATTCATTGTTATTTTATTAGAATCATATGTTTTTTAGATTCATTGTTATTTTATTAGAATCATATGTTTTTTTTATGGTTACAAAAAAAATCTATAAAATTGTAATATCTCCTCAAAATTTTGATATGTTGATCTGTACTCTGAGTGTGTTCAATAGATAGTATCTATTGATAGCTGTAAATTGCTTATATATCATACTTTTACTTCACAAAAAAAAGAAAAACTAACATCCTTCTAGTGTCTGGTTACACTTCAAACATGATTTTGTTCCTGTATTTTCAAATTCTCCAACTAACCAGAAAAAAATATATCTCATCCTTAGATATTTTGTAAACGAATGTAATAAATTTCTTTCTAGAGTAGACTATGTCCATTTAAGGGAAATTAATAGTTCTTTCCATATGTTCTATGTGGTTTCACAGTGTATGAGCAAATGTTTTCTAGTACCATCATCTTGGAGACATAAACTGCAAACAACACCACCTATGCCTCCCATTTTCTTATAGTTTGCACCAATGAAGATACAACATACAATTTTGCTTGGAATATTAACACTCCAGTTAGACTTATACCATTTACAACCACCGAAATGTGAATTACTAACAATGCATTGATATGACTGAAAGTGTTCAGAAGCCCTATTCCATTACCAAACAATTTTATCATTTGTGTTATTAAGAGAAACTCCATTACTCTTCAACATGATAATGTACCTGTGCCATTCATTTGACATATTTTCATTTAATCCAAGGTGATTGGCATTTATCCAATTTTGAGAAAAGTTTAGTGTGTTTGTAACGGCTGCTTGAGCAATGGACAAGCAATAGAATATATACCCTTATTATTTAGGGTATGGATTAAGGGAGCAGAAAGATTATAACAAGAGTTATCTCTAATGAAAGGATCTATCCCAATAATAACTTGTTTAAGTCGAGGAAAGGAATTCGCATGGTTTTTCCAGATAAGCTTATAATATATATATATATTAATTATTTCGAAATATTTTGTTAAATTCTTACCTATGCTTCACCATTTAAGGCCATTTAGCGGCCCATCTTGTTCGAATGGAGAGCGTTTGATAAATGTCTATAAAAATTTACGAGAGAGTCTTCCGATGTTATAGAAATGGAGAGCCTGGCTGATCAGAATGTCTTTATACTTGAAACAAAAAACACTGGTTCTCCTGACTTGGTAATAACTAAACCTATATTTGGTGCGGTAGAAAAGATTCCGTGAATAAATGCGATGGACTGGTCCGGTTAAATGGTCATCATTGATCATGATGATTCATGAGAGGATTGAAGTTTTAGGGATTTGAAAGCTACATTCATGATTTTCTTTTTCTTGGTCGAATTGCCTACTTCGGATGCAAAGCGAGTGTAGTCATTCACGCTATGTATTTCAGTGCTGATTAATTACATCCACCATAAGTATTTCTTTCGTTGACCAAATCCATTCGCCAGCATATCGAGAGTAAAAATTGTGTCTGCCATTAATTTGTTCAAGAAGCTATGGCTGTCAGCCTGCTAGCAGCTCCAAAGAAATACTGGACCTTGCCGACAAGGAGAACTCAAACCCTATATAGATTGTCGAAAAAAATCCTTCAAAAAATTCTCATCACCCACATGGAATTCTTCTTCCTGCCGAGAACAGTCCGAATAGGTGGCAAGGGTGGGAAAGGTGGACGCCACCAAAGTGCATTAGGCTTCATCTTGGCCGGAATCAATCATGTTTCCTTTCATATTTACTAGAAAATTACCTAAATTTAGAATTGCCCAAGTGCCGCAAGGGGACGCCGGAATCAATCATGTTTCCTTTCATATTTACTAGAAAATTACCTAAATTTAGAATTGCCCAAGTGCCGCAAGGGGACGAGAGAAAGGGATCAGTTTTTGTATTTGTTTGTATTACTTGTACAGTGACATCGCTACATTGTATTACGATATAGATTTGTACAATATAATTGATTTGTTGACAAAAGCTTAATAGAGGAAAGAAATAGATCGTTCTAAAGTTGTTCCAGGCCAGACTTGACAATATGGACGTAATGGAGAATCAGGTGTGCTGCTGGCTGAACTAGTCAACTTCTCAGCATAAACGTGTTAGTGCTGTGGCCGACAATGTTGATATTGTCATCCTCCAATTAGTCATTTGCACCTCCTCCGTCCTTTGCCAGCCTTCTGGTGCCTATAAATTCATGTTATGAACGAATTCTGTAAATCACATGGGCTTCTGCCGTTTAAGTCGAGGAAAAACCATGCGAATTCCTTCAGATGCCGCAGTTTGGCACGATCCGATGAATATTTATGTACATTATTTCGAATATAAATGCAATTGCACCGTGCCAAGCTGCGTGCAGCTAAAGTACTACGCAGATCGTAGCTCATGACCGCTCTTTGCTCATTTAGTTCTGGGCAGAGTTCTGTGGTGCTCAACAACTCAAGTCCGGGGATACGGCTTTAGATGAGAGCTTTGTTTCTTTACGAAACATTGATTTAAGAACTCATACAAAGTTTTGATGGTTAAGTATATTTGTTTAGTGTTTTGGATACGTATTATTCAAAAATATCAAAGTATATTTCTTATAAATATATTCTACATGTTTCAATATTCGATATTCAACCTTCTTCTATGAAATTCAATCGAATTATTTATTTGACATTCAACATATTTCTACAAAATTTATTTCGTTTTATCATATTTAAGGAAAAACGTATGAACTGCCATGTTTGCCTCTTTTTTCATTTCTTATTTCTATTCATAATCCAATTGAAATTGATTAGAAGCAGTTAAAGTCTGCATTTGTACTGCCCTGGTCAAGGGATTGCTTCCCTGACATCTGGACTATGCTACTATACATGTACACCGTTTAGAGAAACTGGAATAGAATTTACGGATTTTGATGAGGGCATTTCAATTTCTCTTTTGCTGTACTAATTTGCAGGTTTACTTGACCAGGAAAAATGAACGAACGTTCCCGGAAAGGAGAAGGGTTAGCATTCTGTGTTTCCTTATATAATCTTGTAGTAACTGTTTATTGTTTTGTGAAGCACTCCCCTGCATCCTTCGGAAAGGAAGAGTTATGCTTCAGAAAGGAGGAGGGTTAGCATTCTGTATTTGCTTCTATAATGATTGGTGTCAGTCTCTATATCTGTTCCTAATCTATGATTGAAGGAAAAACTTCTCTTATATTACGAATTGATTTGGAGGGGAAGCAATAGACACTTCGAGGACCATCGGTTTTATGTATAAGATAGTTTTGATTATTGAATAAAGCTTCTCAAAATACTTATTCATTTAACAGGATCTAGAGTAATGGAAACGATGCGTTGTTAGACATCTCCTTCTAGGAAGTTTGAACATGTGCTAAGCTGCTGATTTACAATATATTTTTTCGGGAAGGGCTGATTTCCAGTGCAAATGGAAAGCACATTTGGGTGCAAGAGACAATAATTTCATATTGCAATCGCATCCAATCTACGTATTTAAATAGACGGTCGATTGGATAATTCCATATTTGTAAAACTTTTATAGTGCAATGACACCCAAAATGACATCCGATCCACTTATTTAATTAGACTGTCATTTGGATAATTTCCATTTAAAGCTTTCAAATATTATCTGCAAATTTAGACAGTCAATGGGATTATTTCATACTTATTTCACTTTCATATATCATGTCTTGTCACAACCCAACAGTCAGATATATTTCACTTTTATTAGGCTCTGAACGAGTCTACGGGTTGAATTCACGGCCATTTGGGCCAGCCCATAGTTGTTGTTCATGGATTTAATGGAGAACCATGACCGCTGCTGACCGAAGCCGACCAATTTCTGAGCATCAACGTGCTAGTGCTGTGGACTGCCATCTTGACATTGCTAATGCTCATCCTCCAGTATTTCAGTTAAACCTCCTCGATGCCCTTCTCAACTGCATGCACTTTGGCTTTAAATCGACATGATGAGCCAATTCTGTAATGAAGATAGCTTTAAATCGACATGATGAGCCAATTCTGTAATGAAGATAGGCTTCTATGGATTCAGGCGAGGACGACTAAAATCCATGCTAATTCCTTCATATGCAGTTTGGCACGATTATATTTGTAAATCCATGATCTCATTCGGGAGATGCAGTGAGCGATCTGGTTTGTCTTGGACCCGTCGTTTCTGTTGGTATTATAGGTTTTACTCCGTCGATTGGTCAAAAAGATGTTGTTTACTTCAAGTAAATCTTTATCACATACAGTAAGTAAGTAAGTAAGTAAATATATATATATATATATATATTCCTAAACTATAATGAAGTGGCATATTTAATTTAATTTATTTATTTTTAATATTTTAATAAGTTAGTTTTGAGTGAATTTTTTTAATATCAAAATAAATTTTAATTTTATATTAACATTTTTATTATTCATTATAGAATTAATTTAAAATTAATTATGATAATTGTTAATTTGTATTATCTATGTTATTTTTAATTTAAAAATAAGGATTGATGTTATTAGGTTTAGAAGTGCTTTTTACACCTCATTACAAGAGATATGAAATTTAGACATTCAAAGTTTTACATATATCATTTAAAAATAATATAAATAAACTAAATATTTGAATATTTATTTTAAGTGAAATATTTTTATATTAATTTAAAGTGAAATCAAAACTAATAAAAATTGCAACTCATTTATAAAATTTATTAATTAGTTAACATTCCATAAAAATATTAATTCATTTATAACATTAACTACTAAACATTTCATAAAAATATTAATTGTTGATAATGATAAAGTATAAAAAAATTTAAATCATTAAACAATGTTAGTTAAGAATAACTAAAATATGATAAGAATAACTAAAACATAAAATATGAGGGATAATTCATTGTTCTCCATCATTATCATGTTAGTCATGGACATTCATGTGAAAGAGATGATTCATTCTTCGTCATCATTATTGTTGGGAAGTGGAAGCAAAACTAGCATCAACAAGTATAAAATCAAGAACAACAATCATACAATTGACATAGTGATTTATGTGGAAACCTAATGCGGCAAAAAACCATGGGCAATGATATTCGGTATTCTTATTATTCAAGGGAGAATTACAATAGTCAATCTCGGGCATGGAATCATCCTCTCCTCACACGCTCTATTCTCTACACACCTTTCTCTCTAACCTCTATGGGTATGCTCGTATATATAACATCTATCACTCAGTTACACAAACTGATCATGAATAAATCGCATAGTTATACGAACAATTCATAAATAGATTGCATGCATGCGCATTCCTAAGATAGTTGCATGCATGTGCATGTGCATGGGAAATTTGTTGGCATGTTTCCAACAATATCGACCTTGAAATTTTTNCGTGCGCATTCCTAAGATAGTTGCATGCATGTGCATGTGCATGGGAAATTTGTTGGCATGTTTCCAACAATATCGACCTTGAAATTTTTTTACCTGATATATCTTGCACTTAATTAATTCATCTCCTTTTCTACAAGCCAAGAGAATCCAAACACCATCGTATCTTCTCTAACAAAATTGGCATCATAAACATGTCTGCGAAATTCAATTTTGTATGGACCTTTTCGAGAGCCACTCCACTTCATCAACAACTTGTATTACAAAATGGTACTT
The DNA here is from genome assembly GCA_010110895.2 of Picea sitchensis. Taxonomy (NCBI): domain Eukaryota; kingdom Viridiplantae; phylum Streptophyta; class Pinopsida; order Pinales; family Pinaceae; genus Picea; species Picea sitchensis. The sequence goes on from SNQJ01S0031191.1 coordinate 23,242, forward strand.
AACATAAATATGTTTTGTCTTACTATGATAAGATGGATTTCTAGCCAAATGAATAGCACTTTGACTATCACAAAATATGTTCTATTTGTCGTGCGTCCTTCCAAACTCAACCAACAAACCCTATAACCAAATTTCCTCCTTGCATCCATGTGAAGAGGTCATATACTCTGCCTCAGTAGTCGATAAAGCGACTACGTTTTCAAGCTTTGACATCCAACTAACATGTCCTCCTGCAAGAGTAAAGACATATCCTAAAGTGGATCTCATTTTTTCCAAGTCACCTGCAAAATTAGAATCTACATAACCACAAACTCAATTTCTGTAACCATCATAGGTGATAGAATAACTTATTGTGCCTCTAAGATATCGAAGGACCCATTTCACTGCTTCACAATGATCTTTTCATGGATTTTCTATGTATCGACTAACAACACCAACTACATGTGAAATATTTGGTCTAGTACTCAACATCACATACATAAAACTTCCCATTGCATTATCATATGGTACACAAGACATATAATACTTGTCTTCATCATTATTAAGACATAAACCTGAAGAAATCTTGAAATCGGAAGCAAAAGCGATATGTACAGGTTTAACATTATTCATACAGAATCTCATAAGTATTTTCTCCACATAGTTTTGTTGTGATAGCCACAACTTACCATTTTTCGTGTCTGTGTGTATCTCCAAGCCTAAGATTTGTTTTGTTGCTCCTCAATATTTCATATCAAACACCCTAGCCAACTCAGCCTTTAACCTGCTAATTTTTACCATGCTTTTGCTTTTCAGAAGCATTTCGTCAACGTATAACACCAAAATAATGAACATGTCATTTTCCAACTTTTTAAAGTAAACACAATGATCATATTCACTTCTTGTAAAATTTAGGCTCACCGTGAAGGAATCAAACTTATTATACCATTTCCTGGGAGACTGTCTCGGGATATACAATGACTTCTTGAGTTTGCAAACAAACCTCTTATTGTGATCCTGAAAAATCCCTTCTGGTTGTTCCATATATATATCCTCATCTAAATATCCATGTAGAAGCATTGTTTTAAGGAATTGGTGTTACCAAAACACGAACTAAAACAAGCTTCACAACTGGTGAAAAGATCTCATGAAAATCAATACCTTCCTTTTGAGAATACCCTTTTTCTACCATTCTTTCTTTATACCTTTAGAATTTATCATCAACACCATTTTTTAGTTTGTAGACCCACTTGCGGCCAAAAACATTCCTCTCCTTTGGAAGTTCTACCAGGTCTCGTGTTTTATTCCTATCTAAGGAATCCATTTCTTCTTTCATAGATTTCATACATTTAGCACTTTCAGATACCCTAATTGCTTCCTGAAAAAAACTTGGTTCTCCATCAATAGAAACCAAAGCCACACATGAAACATATTCGTCATAGCTTGTAGGAGGATTCGTGACTCATAAATATCTCCTTAGAGATGGTTGAGGCATATCCTCAGTTTCTTGGATATTTTCTACATGTTCATCTTATTCTTTTGGAACTTCTTCATGCTCCTCCATTTCTAAAGATGGTTGAGTTTCCAAGTGAATTTGTTGAACTTGTGTTACTTGTTCTTGTCTTGCATCAGCATCTACCAATTCTGATTTTAAGAGTGAAGATTCATCAAATACTACATCTCTGTGTATGGTGAGTTTGTGGGAAGTAGGATCCCATAATATATACCCCTTAACTCCATCACCATAACAAACAAAGACATATTTATTTTATCTAGGATCTAACTTAGAACGTTGATCTTTAGAAATAAGGGCATAAGCATCACAACCAAATATTCTAGATTTGAAAAATCACACGAATGACCTATCCATACCTCTTATGGAATCTTACAGTTTATTGCAGTTGATGCTGGCTGATTTATCGGATAGCAGGATGAAAGAACTTTTTCTACCCAAAAATCCTATTGCATCTTGGAATTAGTGAGCATGCTTCTTGCTCTCTCTAGAAGAGTCATATTCATGTATTCAGCAACACAAATCTGTTGATGAGTATAAATCGTGGTCTTATGTCTTTCGATCCCATATTCCTTGCAATAGTTCTCAAATTCCACATATGTGAACTCACCTCCATTATATTTCCTTAAACACTTGATTGACCTGTCACTTCTCTTTTCAGCCAAAGCTCTGAATTGCTTAAAAGTATTAAATACATAAGATTTTCTTTTAAGTAAATAGATCCAAACCTTTCTAGAGTAATCATATATAAATTTCACAAAATATGACAATCATCCAAAAGAAACTATAAGGGATGGTCCTGAAACATCCGAATGAATATAATCAAGGATCCTTTGCTTATATGCCTTCCTATCTTAAAGTTTTCTCTACATTGTTTTCCAAAAACACAATACTTGCAGAAATTCAAATTCGAAAACTTCAAACTTGGAAGTGACTTACGATCAACCAATACCTTAAGCCCTTTCTCGTTCATATGACCCAAACATTATGCTATAAACAAGCATAGTCACTTGCATCTTCAGATGTTACCATTTCTTGATTTACTTTTTTCCTTCCTTCAAGTTGATAAAGGTTCCTGATCCTCTTTTCCTTCATGATTACTAAGATGTCATTGGGCACCTTCAGTAGTCCACCTTGAGTTGTACACTTGTAATTAGCAGAATCTATAACTCCCAAATATTTAAAGTTCTTTCTAAGTTCGGGTACATTCCTTACATTTGTTAATGTTCTTACAGAACCATCATTAATTTTAATCCATACGCTACCAACTCCAACAATTTTACAAGAAAAATCATTTCCCATAAAAAAAACACCATCATCAATAGATTGGTAAGTTGAGAACCAATTTCAATGAAGACACATGTGGTTGGAAGCACCAGAATATAACAACCAATATTGATGTTGATGTGAAACATCACAAGTAGACAATAACTTACCAACCATACATGAACTGGAACTTGAACTTGTTTCTACTAAATTAGCTTCCTTTGCTTCTTTTGTGGATTCCTCTTTGGATCCATTCTGTCTTTTCCAACAATCCTTCTTAAGATGCCAAAAGTTGTCACAGAACCAACATTTATTCTTACTCTTCTTTCCTTTTGACTTAGACCTTGATGTACCCCTCATATTTTTTCTCTTTCTGTAGATCAACCTATGACCACCATTGCTTCTGTTGTTGAGGATTATTTACTGGATATTTTTTTCATCTCCTCAGAAAACAAAGCTCCCACAAAAATATCATAATAAATGGAATTTGTTGTGCTAAACCACATAGTTGTGACCAGATGATCAAAAGACTCAAGCAATGATCACAATAGCATAATTTCCTTGTCCTCATCTTCATACGTTATGTCTATACTAGATAATTAACAAACCAAAGTGTTGAAAACATTCAAATGATCAACAGTTTTCGTACCTTCTTTCATGAACAAGCTATACAACTCCCTCTTGAAAAATATTTTGTTCGTCAAGTTTTTTGTCATGTACAGACTCTCTAGTGTTAATGTTTAAGCCATTATTATAGTTCTTTGCATTTCATTAGATAACAATAGCATAATCCAAGATCACTGAGAAATACACAATCACAAGAGACACAAAATTTATCTTGGGAAACCCTCTAGGGGAAGAAAACCCAACAAAACTTCCTTAAAATAGATATCCAATACAATTCCAAGAGATATATTAAACTAATACATAAATTCCTCTCCTAGATATGCACCACTCTGTCTCCTTCTTCTCTAACTGCAGATGTGAAACTTGTCTCACGAAATGAGTAAGTGAGTTGTGTGTCTAAGTGAGGCGCTAGCCTTCTTATTTATATTAGACTGGCATGTGTGAAGTGTCTCTTCACTGGGAGGGCCAACTTCTCCAACTAGGTCGTTATAACCACCTTAATTATATTCTAGGGCCTCTTAAATATCTGTTGGGGCTGACTTCTTATTTTGCCTATTATAATTATCATTTGACCAATCCGCAAAAGAGGATTTGGTCCTACTACAATAGTCAACATGATCAATCCAGAATGGGGATTGATCCAATGAATAATATATCAAATAATAATAAGAATACTCTTTGTAGTTACATTATTTTAACACTCCCCCTTAACAAGAAGGTTATTCTTCAGCAACATCATGCGAGAGAGAGATGACAACATCATCAACACCATCAAGTGGGTGAGAGGACAACATCATCAGTATCATCTTGGAACACTGACTGGCATATCTATAAATCATCGGAAGTTTTCTTCATCGGCAACATCGTCATTCTCAAAGGAATTCCATCATCATCTGCATCAA
>SNQJ01S0031191.1:34431-58568 GCA_010110895.2 Picea sitchensis
GATTGAAATTCAAAAAAGGTTTTAAAACTATATATTGAAAAACCCTTTTTACCAAAACATAAAAATTCCACCTTTTTACTTTTACCAAAGGATCCACCTGACCTTTTTATATTCTAAAAGAAGATCCACTTTACCTTTTTATATTATATCCCACCTTTATTAAAACTCACCTCCACTTAATAATACATCATCCACTCATAAAGTATTCGCCTTTTAAACAATACTTCATACCTTAACTTCTCAAACCCTGCAAATTTTTAAGATTGACGTTCCTTGGAAGCCTTTGAGGTAGCGTCGTTTCGGGAGATAACACTCCTTGAGTGTGTATGGGCGAGCGTTGATATTCTAGCACTTTGTGGTGGTTGAGTCGGACGTGCTGGCAGGAAAAATTTCTATTTTTTAAGTGTGTGTATAGGGAGCGTCGATGATCTTAAACTTACTCAATTACGCCTTCTTACACTCACAAGAGACTTGCACACAATTTGTCTTGGATCACTTGTGGCATCTACTCAACCTTCTCTCATACCACTTGTTGGGTAGCAGAAGAAAAACACAGCATCAACCTTCTCTCATACCACTTGTTGGGCAGCAGAAGAAAAACAGAGCATCAACAAGAAAGATTAAACACGCATAAAACTAAAAAGAACAATCACATAGAGCATCAACAAGAAATATTAAACACGCATAAAACTAAGAAGAACAATCACATAGTTGACACGATGATTTATGTGGAAACCCAATGCGTGAAAAACCCACGGGAAATGATATTTGGTATTCTTATTATTCAAGGGAGAATTACAATAGTCAATCTCAGGCATACAATCATCCTCACCTCACCCACTCTACTCTCTACACACCTTTCTCTCTCACCTCTATGGATAGGCTCGTATATATAACATCTATCACTGAGTTACACAAACTTCATAAATAAATTGCATACATGCTCATTCCTAACATAAGTACATGCATATGCATTTTACAACCTGAAAAATTCATTGACATGTTTCCAACACATTATCATTTTTGTCATGAACTTTCATATTAGAAAACGTTTCTGCATAAAATAGAGATACATCTCTTTTATTATATAAATGTAAGGCATGATGAGGATATATTTCATATTAAAAAAAATAATTCAATAATTCAAAAAATAAAGTTGATTGGAAAAGGAGGAAACCCTTTACCTTCAATCTAATTCTTATAAAAAACGATTCTCATTCTTATGAAAATTGATGCATCTAAACCATGTGAATGGGCATCCAATGCTATCAAATTTGAATATGCATCGAGGTGTTGTTGTCTTACCATGTACAAAGATTTCACACGACTTATTAAGATTTCCCTTATCTATTCCTCAAACGCAGGAAAGTGATTGAAATAGACAAAAAGGTGGCTGAATCGTTAATGCTTCTATGTGCAAACATGGAAGGACATGATTTCGCGTTTATCCAAATCCAAACTTATAATTCTTATAATTCTTAATATGCAGAAAACAAATATTAATAAGTTGAAGGTAAGTAATGGAAAACATTATCATACGCATAAGCGCTTTAATATTGGAGGGAAAAATCACTAAGATGAAGACATTTTCGTAAAATCGCATAAAGCAATAATGATGTGAACCATATAAAACCACACAAACCAATGATGATGTCAACCATAGAATCATTTTATGCTCAACCAAAAACTATCCATACATATAATTGAATTCATGTTAATTTCTGTCTTGCAATGTCAAAAGTAAAATCATTTGATGCCGAACTCAAAACTCTCTATACATATAATCTAATTTATGTTAAATCATTTGATGCCCAACTCAAAACTCTCCAGGCATATCATCTAATTTATGTTAACGGCTTGTGAAGATAAATCCCAACGTATAATTCTTAGTATGGAGCAAACAAATATTAATAAGTTGAAGGTAAGTAATGGAAAACATTATCATACCCATAAGCGCTTTAATATTGGAGGGCATAATCACTAGGATGAAATCATTTTCCTAACATCAGATAAACGAATAATGATTTCAAGAATATAAGACCACACAAACTAATGATGATGTCAACCATAGAATCATCTTATGCTCAACCAAAAACTATCAATACATATAATTGAATTCATGTTAATTTCTCTCTTGCAATATGTCAAAAGTAAAATCATTGGATGCCGAACTCAAAACTCTCCATACATATAATCTAATTTATGTTAACTCCTTTGATGCCGAACTCAAAACTCTCCATGCATATAATCTAATTTATGTTAACGGCTTGTGAAAATAAATTAAAATATATCTCATAACAAACATCCAAAAAAATACTGATTGATGGAGTATAAGATTGAAACCTTGGGAAAATGGTGTAAATGATCGACAAGGAGAATAGCTACATAGCAGCTAGTCCATGCCTCGATTAATCAAAGAACCGAGCAGAGAGCCCAATAAACGTGAATATAGCATTGAATTGATCCTTTGCTCCCGGACCAGTGAACGTCACTCTGAAAAAAAAAATGGTATAGGTCGGCTAAGTTCCTTTCCTCATTTCATTATTTATTTTATTATTTATGTATTTAGCATAAACTGGAATGAAACAGTTATAATAGCCTTGTGACAATTTGTGTATTCATTTCATTATTTATTTTATTATTTATGTATTAGTTTAAACTGGAATGAAACAGTTATAACAATGAGGACAATCAACTATAGATAGTCATGTACTATGGATAACATGTATAGTATAATTAATTATTTTGTTTGTGGTTTTATATAGTATATATACATATTATATGGAATAAAGTTATGTTTGTATTTTGTAAAATTAAATAATTTGAATTTATTGAATTTTTTAAAATTGTTTTCATAGATATTTATGACAATTATTTTAGATAGATCATTGTACCATAAATGTTTTAAATATAATCTTTATAATATCATAAAGACATTTTATTTTTTGTGTTAAGAAACATATATTTATTTATATATGTTGCAAAATCATTTTACTATTTTAAATATTGATATAATTGATTATCTTATTAATGCATCATCAACATAACATAAGTCAATTAAATTTTATAATAAAAAAATTATTTTTTTTATAAAATTTAGTAGATATATACAGTATGAGTGGGCCTAATGGTTAAGAACATGTGTTTCCTCTTAGTATGTATACCTTCGTAGACTTTACCACTCAAATCGTTGGGCGGAGGGGGGTCCTTTGTCCCATATACAAGGGGGTCTCATACACCAATTTGGTGTGTTGGCTTGGCCGTGACCTTAAAAATAGATTATTATTACTATTATTATATTTCAAAATCATTTTACTATTTTAAATACTAATACAGTTTATCATCTTATTAATGCATCATCTACCTAACATAAGTTAATAAAAAATTGTAATAAAATAAAAAATGTTTTATGAAATTTAATAATACATCATCTACGTTAATAAAATTCTATAATAACATAAAAAATATATAATAAAATTTAGTGATTATTAAAACATATTATTTATAATATAAAAATATTATAAAGTATTCATTTATACAGTCTCAGTGGGCCTAATGGTTAAGAACTTGTGTTTCCTCTTAAGAGGTCACAAGGGGGGTAGGGTGTGTATACCTTCATAGACTTTACCAATTTGACAAAAATAAACATGTAAACGAATGTCTTTATAACAGTGAGAAATCACAACCATTGATTTATTGAGATGATTAAGAATATTCCAACAATATTTAATCTTGTCCATACAAAACTGATTAAATACTAAAAACATATTAAATGTGCCCATTGTACGTAGGTGATAATAACTAATAACTAGTCAATAATTAATTAGGTGATAATAACTAATAACTAGTCAATAATTAATTAGGTGATAATGTGCTAATGGCCCATATATATATATATATATAGAACTAGTCATAATTATAAATATAATTATTTTTTATGATGTCAAATTATGGTTGTTATTGGTTTTCATATAACTTGGTAAAATAAATCCATGATAAATAAGTAGAATTAATGCATATTATTATTATGTGTGTTTATATTATATAGTGATTACTTTATAAAATATTTTATTAATAATATTAAATATACACTATATAAAAAAGAAATATCTAGGTGTCTATCTAAAACTATAATATTTGTTAATTATTATGGTTAATTCATAGTATAAACCATATAACTTTTGGTGGAGTTTTTATTATAAAAATAATAAATTCTTGTATGGACGAAAAGTAGTCTAACTCAATGAAGTAATCTTTTTATCGATTTGTTTTACACACACAACATAAATCATATGTAGTTGGAAGGTCACAATGACAACTCGTGTCGATGCACTGATGAGGCTTGACCCCCAATGCACAGGGTAGTTGTAGGGTGGGAAAGTGTGGTTGGTGATAAATGGATCCCAAGTCATTTTGAATATGTTGCAATATGTACACATGTAGAATCTATACGCATGTGATGATTTTGCTCATCCTTCCTTCACTGAGGTAATCATTTCAAATCACATGCACACCACTTTTAACATTTGTAGGGTCTCCCTCCTCCAGTGTTCCATCCTTGAAAAACATTACATTTTAGGCCGGTCAGTGAACTAGCGGGATTTGAATTCACAATCAAAGCGATAAGAAATTCTGAAATGTGTGAATATTTGGACATGTTTTTTGTTTAATGCTTCCTTTGTAACAAAAAAATGCCATACCCCAGGAATATATTGGACTGCGCAAGCTCCCTCCAAGAGCTAAGATTTGGGATTCATACGATCCAATGAACGTTCAGTTATTTCATGAGTGAATTTGGGTTAGTTGGGCACGCGACATTGTGCCAAGTATGACTTCACGAAGATGGACTTGCCATGGTTGGTGAATTGACCGAAGCGTTAGTTGGGTGGGTTCCCTACGAATACATTGGCGCTCCACGAGTGATGGGGGTGCATTTTGAGTGTATCATATGCGTGGGTTCCCTACGAATACATGGGCGCTCCACCCAAACATTTGGTGAAGTTGGGTGTGATGAAAGCACGCATGCCCAAAAGAACGCACAAGAGGTGGCTTGACAGACGAAAAACCAAGGATGGGCGCCCATGGGATCTTTGGGTTCCCCATCGGTGAGACGGGTCGACAAAGAAAAGATGAACACCCAAAACATGCAATGAACTTCTTGCAATGCGGTTGAGAAAGAAAATGGATGAAGGAATAAGTTGGGAGTGTTTAAACAAAAGTTGACGTCGGTTGGGGAAGAGAGTGCGCTTGGAAGATGAGTGTGCCCATTCACTACTCGGTTGAACCCGCGAAAATGGAAAAATAACCAAGAGCTCATGTCGGCTTATGATTGAAGGGATGGGTCGGTTGGAAGAGTTGTGTCTTGAGGAAAGGGCACACGACTATTTAACCAAGTGCGAGATGGGAATTTGGGAATTCGTCTAAGGGAGGGAGTTGGGAGACAATTCTTTAGAATCGTGGACTGAGGAGTCTAACGCAACATCCAAGGAGGGAGAGGATATCTCTCCAAGGATCCAAGTAGATCTTTGAGGGTAACTTGGGTTGCCTTGGGGAGGAGCCTTCGCAGATCCAGCCAAGTATTTCTCAAGTAAGTTGTTAAGGAAAATTAAACTGTGGCAAGGAAGGAAGGGTCGCTTCAATCTATGGAAAAAAGTAAAAGTATGAACTGAGAAAGGGGACATACACACAAATACAGAAACACAGGTATTGCAGAGATGAATTCTAAGGTGGTAAAATTTATGGGTTTAAGGCAACTTGATGAAAAGATCTATGACTTTTGCAGCTTCTACTTAGCGAAAGATCCTTATGTAAACTTTCTTCCTATGGCACAAGGGTTTAACTCGACACACTATTGTTCGGTTTTGTGTAAATATGTCTTTTGGGTATTAGGCCAGTTTGGTCACTCACACATATGTTTTTTTTGTACTTATATGAATGGTTTATTTTACATTCGCAACTAAGTATAAGATAACATAGAAATAACATAAGTTATAAATAAAGTTGTAATGAATTATGGCGTAGTCCAAATCAATTAAGTTATTTCGGTTTTACCAATAAACTAACGATTGCGATGTCGCATGGTGATTGGGGGCATCGCATGATTCCATCACTTGACCGTAGGCTCACCAGGCCCGTGAAGGATGGTATTCAAGCCGAATTGATGGACAATTTGGAAATCTCATTGAGCAGACAGATAAAAAAATCTAAAGCATGCGAGCAAGGTCATTTTGGGTACGTTAAACATGGGTGGTTGTGAAGGTAATTCTATGGTGAAGGAAGAGGCATCATCACAAAGTTGCAACATCGATCGAAGAAGTATTTTGAGAAGTTGGTGTGCTAGGTCACTTGAATATCGGTTGATGTGCATGGTGTCATGGTGTTGAGACACTACAGGGAGCGAAGATAATAGATGGAGAAATGGAATATGGGCTTCGTTGGGTGCAACCATGAGTAAAGTGACTTAGATGGATTTTGAACATCATAGATTTTCAGTTACAAACTTGTGACAACAAGAAGACTCAAACCATGAAGATGCCAAAGAAGTCGTGAACAAGTATGTTTTTTCTAAATTTCTTTACAAAATATGAGTTGTTTCATTGGGTTCATTGAAGAGAGACAAGAAGACTTTGTTGAGGACAAGTCCAGCATGTTCCCATCACAGACTTGGGAGATGTCCAAGTGTTGTGAACTTTTCCAAAGACATGAACAATTCAGAGAGCTCCAAAGAGGGTAGATGAGAATGAAGAATTGGAGCAATATACTTGGGTGAGTTCTAGAAGAGGGACTTAGCCATATTTGGTGGAAGAAATGGGGATGAGTTGGAATATTGTTTCACTTTCTTATGGAGTTCGTTGAAGGGCTTGTTGTGACAAAGAAGGCATCAAGATGGATATTTTGGTAGAATATTTGGATGAGGTACTTTGGTGCATGAGTTCCTTAGACATATTAGTTGATTTTTTGAGTGACTTAACCATCACAACAAAGATACAAACATTGAAGTGTCTTGATAGAGGAAAGGATTTTCGTTCCAAGAAATGAACGAAAGCAACAAAGAGTCGATCAAGGAGACTGATGATAGAAATACATGATGAAATAGACCACATCCCGAGTGGACAGGGTGATGCACTCCTACTCATGGTATCAGACATGATATAGGCAGGGCAATCTCAAGATACTTGTGAATGTGGGATGACCCAAATCATTGGTTGGAGTTGGTAAAGGAATTGGATCAAACATGTTTAGGAATCGAAGTCTTTGGGTGGCTCGTTCCACTTGGATTCATTTGGACAATATGTTGAGAAAATTATGAAGAAATTTGTATACTTATGGAGATTGGAATATCGCACAGGAAGGATGAAACAAAGAACGAGGGAAGTAGTGCAAAGGTGACTGTTGGATGTGCGAAACTAGTGCATTTTGAGTTTTTTGTGAACAAGTGATGAAGAGGATGGGAGGTTGATTGATGAAGCAAGGGCCATGTTTTCCTTGGTAAGATTCATCAATTGAACCAAGATTTCATCATGGGCATGGTTGAAGCAACGATGAGGTAGACTTGAGCACCCTACACTCTGTAGGAGGAGAAAAGAAAGTGAATTTTGTTGGTCATACGGGTGAAAGACGTGCGATGATATCCTTGCATTTTCGAATATCTTGTTTATGAAATGAATTGGGTGCGACGATGGCCAAAGAGACAACAAAGTTTGCAGTAGAAAATAAATGAAGGAATGAATGGCAGAAGGCATGAGGTTCCATTTCAAGGAAGATAAAAGAAGCAACAAGGGAGTCATTCAAGAAATTTGTCAAGAACTACATTGGAAATATGCACGACAAGTGATATCAGGGAGTTTTCTACTGGTATGGGACCTCAGGTGCACAGACGTTCTTGGGCAGCTTGGATAGTGTAGATTGACTCAAAGTTGTTGATTGGAAGATGTACTGGCATGAACGCAACTTCGCTAGAAGTAGGTGCGAAATACTTTGGGTGGTTTTTACAGTCCAAAAATGCCTTATCTGTGCATACAAGACATTGGCCCTTCCATTTACATACTTTTCCAAAACACTACTGAGGCTTCCTTTTAAAAAACTATTTTTTGGATAGTGTAAGTGCCCTCCTACACTAATATCCCACATACACATGTGTGTTGCATGCTAGTTAGCACGCATACATACATGATTTGTGTGCTAATTATCTCTCTTTTACCTCCAAAATTTGCAAAAAAGATAAAATTGCACAAATTTCGGTGGAGTTTACTGGCTATATAGGGTTTCTTAACCATTTTACCCCTTGTATCCCGTCCCCAAATAGAATAATTTTTTTTTTCTCATAAAAATAGGTCTTGGGGAGTCATTTAGGGACACACGAAAGAGAATAAGAAAACTCTACCCAAATCCTTTCCCCTTATTATCCCAATATTTGCATCTTATTCTGAGTTTTGGCCTCAACCTTCCCCTCCATCATTTCTCCTTATGAAACCTTTCCTCCTTCCCTAGGTGATATGTTGGTTGCGAGAAACTAATGTGGGATTGATGCACTTGGAGCCACAACAAAGGATCCTAGAATTGTTTTCTGGAGTGGTTTGCGACAAACGTTCTAATCCTTTTTGTCTCGAAATTGAACAAAATAGTTCATTCCTATCCTAAAAACCTATGTTTACATGATTTTATTGATTTATGGATTTATGTTTGTGTCTAAACTTTTAAATTGATAAGTAGAGATTGCATATGTTGTTGCATTGTATTCCTAACCTTTTGTAGGTCATCTTTGGGAGGAGACCAGTAATCTAGGAGGTGACAATAATGAAAGAAGCCAACACCAACCAGAAGGACTAAAGGTGGACTCATTAGTCATCTTTCCTTTCTTTATCATTAATTATTTTAGGTATTTTTGGGGTAGCTTAAGGGTAGAAAAATATTTTAAGGGAGTTAATGCTCTGCCTTTACCTTAGACCCAGTATAGGGGGATTTTCCCTGTAGCAGAATTGGCGACTCTACTAGGGAGTCTCTATCGGGTCTTAGTGGGAGATTTTGGTTTGATTTTATTTTTTTCAGTTTATCTTTTAGTTTTCCAAGTTTACTAAGTAAATTAGGGTCTTTGGTCACCTTCGAGGTGCCTGCCATCCTTCCCTGTCTAGTTGTCTATTCAAACCTTTTTATTTTTGAAATTGTGTAGAGGTGTACGTGCGGTGTCCTCTGTATAACCCACGTATATACAAATTTTGAATAGTATACATCCTGTGTACATACGTAGGTTTCTTGTGCATAACACACGCCTCTATTTTTTGGAAGGTTTAAGAAAAAAGGATGTTTCCTTTCCTTACAAGAAGCATTGTGCTTCTCAATCCTTTTTGAAACTCTTCAAGGTCTCTATTAATTGTGTTTGGTTGAGTTAAAGATTCGGTTTATCTTGTTATTTGTAACGAACACTTGTTGTTTCTTTATTTTCTTTTGTTTGTTTTGAAGGTTTAGGGTGAACCTACAGGCGTTATATCCTCTTGTGGATTCCAATGAATCCCTGCGTTTAGGAAGTGATTTAGGGTCTGTGTTAGTCTTGATTTTATTTTTTATTTACCTTGCTTATGTTTTAAAAAATGAAAAAGATCATTTACTTTTGATTTTCTTTCCTAAGCATTCAAAAAATAAAAAAATATTGCATTTAGTTATGCATTTTTGTTTGGCAGTTGTAGCATAGGTTGTTTATTACAAAATAAAAGAGTTATTTTTCAAAGTTACTTCTTTGTTATTTCCTTGAGGGTTTAGTAGTTTTCATTTACATTGTAAAATGAAAAGCACATTCTAGGAAACTTTTTTCATTTTAGGATCTCGGAATACTATTTCGAAAAGTTTGTATTTACAAAGTTTTGAAATCCATTCTTTCATTTGATGAACCTAGTTTACATTTTGCACGAATGCTCTAAAGTTTTAATTGTCTTTCATCTCTTGTAAACACCATAATTTGCACGTCTATACCCTTTTTAGTAAATCAAGCCACTTAAAATCAACGGTTAACCCTTAAAATCAACTATAGTTTTGTTTGTATATTTCACCAAGTAGTCTAGGCTCTAGGGCCTTAAAACAGGTGTGGAGAGGAAACTCTTCAAGGCCTCTTAAAAAAGCATAAGAGTCTATGATAGGGAGTGTAAGAGTCCATTTTTGTAAGAGTCATCTGATACCCCCTTCTAACACAGGGGATAAACATGAGGTCGTGTGAGGAAAGGTAAAGGAGATAACTCCTCCAAAGTCGAACCAATTGTAGTGGGGATCATATATTGAGGGTCATTCCTAGGAATTGTGTTGATCACATTTGACTACAGAGCCTCATGGACCTAGAATCTATTCAAGATCCTCAGTTGTCTTCCAGACCATTTTCCTTCAATACCCTCGAAAGGATTAAGACTTTGTTATCCTACTCATTACGATCAACGTGATAGTCAAATGTACCCTCGTAGTGATTCACTGCGAGATGGAAACCTAGTTTCATTTTTTTAGGGACTTACACACGTGATTGTGGGGGTATATCGTGATACCTATGGCATAAGTCATATCATGCTTTGGAGACTATAAATGAAGATTGTTTTCATGTTCGAGTTACACTTGCACCGGTAATTTTCTTTAGTGTTGATTTGCATAATTGTTCTTCCTACCAGTGAGTTGTTTGCTTGATTTTCCATTAGGAAATTTTTAGTGTGTTCTCTTTGTTTCATGCTAGATCAACCTTATAGTGTCGATTGATCATTTCACAAGGTGTAATATTAACAACTCCATTGTTCTCATAGGCTTCAGGGCCTGCCACCGGTTACTTTGGAGCCACCTCCTCCACCACTGAGGTACATGATAGATCAAGAGGTTTCATTTGAAGAGACCGGGCTACATGAAACTGTACCCAAGCCAACTTCTAGAGAAAACTTTCATGCACCGGAGGATTCCATCATTTATGATCTCGAAGTTGAAGGCTTCAGGCTTGGAAAACCTCTGATCAGTAACTTGTCGGTGCCACTTCCAATTCAAATATTCCCTATTGAGGTGACTTCACCGGAATATCAACTTGTTCGAAAAGTGGTGATGGAAGCAATTAGTTATATTTCCTCTGGGATTCTTCATACTCCCATCTCAGATGTCGTAGGAGGGGGTGTTGTACCTCCTACCCCACATTTTCCTGTTAGTACTAAGGCTATCCAGACACCCACCACTTCAAGAAGTGGCATAATCCCCTCAACAAATCTGACCATTGTTCCCTCTATCCAAAATGTGTTTGTCTCTCCCTTTTCATATGGGATGTCGAGTTTTGACTCTAGTTCAGTCCTAACCTACTCTACTCTAAATATTGTTGGTCTAGGGGAAGGGAGCTCTAATTATCCCTTATAAGGATCAATCTTGGGCACCACTAGACTATTCAACATTATCCCTTATGGTGGGGGTCATATCTCTCCCCCATCCCCTATGCACAAACATATTTTCCAGCAACCAATCAGGTCTAAAACCAAATCTACTTTGTTCAGTGGGGGGATTCATGGACCTCAGTCCTACATGAATCTGGTGGGGTGTATTCCTTTTTATTTGTTTGGTGCATTTTGAAATAAAAATTTCTCATTTTATATTTTCTCAGTAGGGGGAAACCCCATTTTTGGTCAACGAAACCCTATGCAAGGTTTCTTTCCTTCGCAGGGAGCGATGATAGGAGTTTACTCCTCACAAGGTCTTGGAAATCATTAGCAGGGCTCGTTTCCTTTGCAAGGGATGTCGATGAGGGGAAACCCCTCCCACACTAAATGGAACCCTAAGCATGGTTCAATACCTATGCCAGGAGGGTCAACTTGGGGAATCCCCAACCAAGGTCCTTGGAATACTATGCAGGGAGAAATCCCTACACAAGGAATGTCATCCAACTATACGAATCAGTTGACAATAAAAAATCAAGAACAAGCTCCTTTTACTGGATGGGGCCACCATGGTTTCTCCCAAAACCCTTACCAACAACCAAAATTTTCCTCGAAACCTAGTGCCATCGAAAACCTATGACCCTCTTTTCATTTGAATCCACCGCAACCTAGACTGCCTTTCATGGAAGCTCTACATTTTCCATACTTGTCGATACTTTTGAATGACTCGATATGTCATGATCTGCGTTGGCCCCCCATGCCAACTAAGTTTCCCTTGGACATCCCTAAGTTTGAAGGAAACCCTATACAAGATCCAGGTGATCATGCTACGGAATTTCATTTATGGTGCTCATCCAACTCGTTAAAGGATGATTCCATTCAATTAATTTTTCTTCAATGCACTCTTATAGGGGGTGCCATGAAATGGTATATCGAGCTCGATAGATCGAAGTATGCCTACTTTAAATGCCTCAGTATGGTCTTCTTATACCATTACCAGTTACTAGTAAGATACGATGTCGACACTGAGTTGTTGGCCAACTTTGGCCAAACAAAAGTTGTTCGTATCTCAGATCACATCCAAGAATGGGGATGATGAAAGAGTTTGATCAATGTCAGAGTCCCTCCCTCATTTTTTATCAAGTGGATCCTAATGTCCTTGGTTCCTTGTGTATCCAAATACATCGAAACAGTCAAGGGTTTTTCTGAAGAAGAGGCTATCATGAGATCACAACAACTAGAGTTGATCTACTCTCAATCTGGTATGCTATACGAAATCCTAGTCAATGCACCATGGTCAATGTTCGACAAGACCAAACACAATTATGGGCTTCACGTTGATGAAATAGTAGGATCATCACATATCAAGTCCACATATTAGTTGACTAATCAATTACAGTATTTATCGATTCAACAAAATGTGGCCAACAAAAATCCTAGTTTGGCTACCCCCGTAACCCAAACATCGGATGTACACAATGTGCAATTGACAAATCCCAAGTGTAACCAGTAAACCGAGGGAAAGAGGAAATATAAAAAAAAAAAGGGTAAGGTGGATAATAAGTATTCAAACAATGTTGGCGAGAAAAAAAATGAAAAGAGGAAGTGTCCATGTAAGATTTGCATGGACAACCACTTGACTCACCAATTCCCTCGGCTTGACGAAGCCCAAAATATATTGGTACAACAACAACCTGCCATGTTAACCAACCCTTTTATGCAAGGGAAAAATTTGTCTCAAGATTCCTCATCCACGAACACACCTAGGGGAAATAAGTGAGCCCCCACACCTAATACTAACAACAAAGACACAAAAAATTATATGATGAAGTCTAAAGCTCATCTACAAACTAGGGCTCATAATTATGGAACACAAGAATCTGTTGAGAAGGAAAATAATCCTCCAACCCACTACCTCCTATTCAAATTGAGAAGAATGTGGAAGCAAATACGACTCACATCCCTAAGTGTGTGTTCAAAAAGGCTTCTCACAACCTGGATCCAAGGGTTGCTCAGAATTACTCCATTGTGGATGATCTCGCACAAAATCCTTGTAAAATGTTTGCTCTGGAAGTTGTCCAAAGTTTCCTCTCACATAGGAAAGCGTTATTGTCTACCTTGGGAGCGGCCGACACCACTAACTCATGAATGATTTGTTTTTACCCTACAGATTATAAACCTCATCTTCCTCACTAGCCAACGTTTTAGATAGTAGTGGTGTATGCCACGAAATCGTTGACACAAAACATTTTCCATACAGTTTTCGATGAGGGTGCCTAGAATTGCGTGATGTTGTTGGTATGTTGGAAGGCCATTGGAAAACCTAATTTGTCTCCATCACTCAGGTTGCTAACTACATTTGACGATCAATATTTTTGACTACATAGCATAATTTCCTCGCTCCTCATTTAGTTGGAGGGAAAAACTATGTCCGTCGAAGTAGAAGTAGTCAATGTGCCTCTTGAATACAATATTTTGTTAGGGAGGAGTTGGACCTATGCTATGAAAGAAGTTGTATCCACCATTTTTGGGGTCTTATGTTTTCCTCATGAAGGTCATATTATAATCGTTGATCAATTATCCTTCTCCCGTCCTGACCCTTCATTGGGGGAATCCACGGTCCCAATGATTGACAACCCATAGAGAGGTATCGTCAACTTAGGTGTTGGATTATTTCCATATTTAATGGGTACTTCTGATTATTTGTCATCTGCCAATGATGTCAAGTCCATTTCGGTTTTCCCTAACCAGCCGAAGGTTGAGATTTTTCAAGTCACATATTTTAGAGAAAGATACTTTAACGAATCATGGATTTTACCTTCCCCATCATCTTCTATGGAATCATAGGGAACTCTGGAATGTCCATGCCCTTATCCGCTGCTGAGTTTGCATAAACTAGTGTCCAACAATCCTAGACCAACCCTAATCCCTCTAACCCAAAAGAGCTAGATCCCATTCTAGAGCCTATTTGGGCCTAAGAATCTGTTGCCACTTACGATCCTATGGAATTAGTATTTCCCTCTAATGAGGATATTTTAGAGGAAATGACTGGGCCAGAAAAACCTTGGGATTATCTTCACAACAAATCTTATTTATTACCCGAGATGAAGATAATAGAGGCATGTGAGTTCATTACGACAATGTCTAGATATGCCCCTTGTCTTGTTAACCCTCTTGCCACACATGGAATATATTTTTATGGAAACATGGAAAGTATAGATAAAACAATTCCTATCAACATCTCTAGAACCCCTAGCATCATGGAACACATATTTGTTGGAGAAAATTGTTCTCCTGAAGAAATTCAGATATACATTGAATTATTTAAAGAGTTTTACAACGTCTTTTCTTGGTATTTTGAGGATATGCTAGGCATTGATCCACATATCATTGAACATGAGATGACAAGTTAGACATAAGTTAAGCATGCTCAACATAATATTTTCCCGATCAGTCCTCGCAAGGCAACGATGATCAAAGCTGAGGTAGAGAAACTCATCAAATTTGGTTTCATCTATGTTGTGCAATTCATAGAATGGGTGTCGAACCTTATTCCTGTCAATGAAAATAAAGGTACAATCCATGTATGTATGGACTTTCAATACCTAAACAAATATTTCCCAAAAGACAATTTTCCAACCCC
Source organism: Picea sitchensis (assembly GCA_010110895.2). Classification (NCBI taxonomy): domain Eukaryota; kingdom Viridiplantae; phylum Streptophyta; class Pinopsida; order Pinales; family Pinaceae; genus Picea; species Picea sitchensis. The sequence continues at coordinate 49,450 of SNQJ01S0031191.1, forward strand.
ATTCATTGGCCAAATTATCGATGAATGTGTGGGTTGTGAGGTATTTTATTTCATGGATGATTTTTCCGGGTACAAATAGATTCAGATCAAGCCCGAGGACCAACATAAAATGACATTTATTTGTCTTTGGGATACATTCGTGTACAAAAAATGTATTTTGTCCTTAAGAATGTTGGAGCCACTTTTCAGCAGGCCATGTCATTTTCCTTCCACGACCTCAAACACATAGTCGAAAAGTATCTTGATGATATGGCATCATGTTCTCGTAAGAGATCCGATCATCCCACCCATTTACGACTTATATTTTAGAGGTGTCACTACTATCAGATTCACCTGAATCAAAATAAGCGTAATTTTTTTTGTGACCACAGGATGCTTGTTAGGTTTTATTTTGTCAACTAAAGGGATCATGGTCGATCCTCTGAAGGTTGAGGTAATAGTTCAATTTTCTCCCCCGCGTATGTTTTGTTTCCAACTATGTCAATATTATTGAAGGTTTCATCTGTCTCTTGAGAAAATGGGTCCCATTCTATTGGGATGAAGTGGCTCAGTTCTCTTTCGAAGCACTTAAACGTGCTCTGACGTCTACCCCTCTACTAAGTCCTTTGTATTATGGAAAGGATTTCTTGTTATATTTGGTTTCCTTAGAGTCTACTATTGACATGGCATTGGTCCAAGAGGATGAAGCACTCGAAGAGAATGTTATCTACTGTCTTAGTTGAGGATTGGTATGACCCTAACTCAACTACACACATGTTGAGAAACTGGCTTTGGGAGTTGTTCACGTTGTCCAATGGTTTCATAATTACATATTACTTTGCAAGACCACCATCAGAGATTTCGTAAACCCTTTTCGATAAGTGTTAACGCAATGGCTCATCAATAGGAAAATCAGTTGATGGATAGTCATCGTGTATGAATTTGACTTGCATTTTGTTTTGGCAAAATATAAAAATTCCTTGGTATTTACTGAACTAATCTTGAAACTTTTGGTCGAGAGTGGTAAGAATTTTCACGAAGAGTCACCAATCAATCGATATATTTTTCTCATTTCATCTTCATACACCTGGTATCGATATACACTTGTGTATTTTCATACTTTGAAGTGCCCATCTTATGATTCTCATGATGAGCATTGACGAATACACCATCAAGAGTGGAACTATCTTATCCTCGATGATACTTTATATCCTTGAGGAGTTTATTGAATTCTCCTTCACCCTCTCACTCACGAGGAGGCATAACTTGTTTTGAATGACTTTCACACAGGAGCATGTGGTGGTCACTTGTCTAGGTTGGAAACAAACCAAAATATTCTTCCGCTTGGATACTTTTGGCCCTTGTTAATCAAATATTGTGTAGAGGTGGTCAAGAAGTGTTATTCTTTTTGGTCCCTTCACTAAGTGGGGGATTGATTTCACTACATGCCACCTAGTTTCATCTAGGTGGCATCGCTATATAATTGTAGTAGAAGACTACTTTACTAAGTGGGTCGAAGTTTGTTAGGATCCTAACCCGTACATAGGTAGAACAACATATTCATATGTAATAAAGGTCAATATTAATAAGGCCTTCAAAAAATAGAATAAGGCGGATGTAAGAAGACCTAAAAGAAGCTTTTGCTTCTAGAAGGATCTTCCTCTAGATGCTTCTTTTTAGTATAAATAGGAGTTGGGGGTATGAGAACCCTAACTTGGATATTATTGTAATAGAGCTATGCTCAACTGGAGGTTGCCCCCTCGAAGAGACCCGTGAACATTGCTTTCAGATTCAAAGTGTTATTTCTGTTATTATTCTCATATCATTTCAGTGCTATTGTGGTGAATGTTTTGGTTATATTGTTGTTATTCTGCCATTTCTAGCATTTTATTTTTGTTCTGCATACATTTTATATCTAGTATATTACAAGTGGTATCAGAGCACTTTCCTCGGTATAAAGTGTGGGTTAAATTTTTTTTCCAGGGTAGAGACGTATTCCAGCGTCTTTAAGCCACAGAGATCTGTCGTTACGCACATAAACCCACGGTTGAGGGATTCACACACACAAGAAATACAATTGGTACTTAAGTGCACATCTGTTGGCCAGCCTTGTAACCCATGTTGGTACCCCTTTGAGTGGTAGGGCATCAGACATCACCTGTGTACAGATCGACCTAGATTACCTGAAATCCCTCTTTAGATAAATCGATCGACCACCCGACTGTTATAGTGTCACTGAGAACAACAATCAGGAAGATACTCTCTAGTACCTGGGTAGTCGGGTAGTATAGCTAAGGGTAGTGCCCTGAGATATTGGGCCGAGTACTATTGTTGGACCCCACACGTATATCAGAGAAATATAGCACAGGGCAAACCCTTGTCTATAGAACCCTTGAATACCTAACCCTTGGGGACAAAAACATAAACAAATTAAAACATACAAGATCTATTGCCACGCAACTATGTTCGAGTTTCCAAGTAAATGCACATTTATTTCTGGTTAAGAATTTTTTCATTTCCTCTCTGCCGTATTCTTCAGACCGGAGTCTAACTCCGTAGGTGTAAAAAAAAAAAAAAAAACTCTGGAATTTTTTTCACCATTATTTGAGACCTATTCCATTGGATTCATCTGTTCTCCCTTATCACATTCATCCATACCATTTTTTGGTAAAATGTTTGACCCCGCCCACCCCTTTTCAGTTCCCCCATCCTCATGGCCCATATTCGTAGCCAAGACTTGGAATCTCGCTTCAACACCTTGCAATCTGGTCTCATCGAGACCCATAAAGAAGTGAAACAACTCATTGCCAATGTTGCCGCCATCAATACCACCATGTAGTCCTCAAGGGAGGAAATCAAACAAGACCTCATTTCCCAACTTGAATCAGTCTTTTCAACACTCTACACCAAATTGCATATCCCTACAGATAACCCTTCCTCTTCCTCACCTCCACATACTAAAGGTGACCATTCCCATCATTCCCATAACCTTCAAAACCATCACTTTCAACGTGACCTATGCCTTTCGAGGGTGGATGTGACCAAATTTGATGGCTCGGACCCCACCGGTTGGGTAACCCAAATGGAACATTATTTCTCTTTATACGACATTAAAGATGACTTGGCTAAACTTTGGTATGGGGTTCTCCATCTAGATCAAGAACGTTGGCAATGGTGGCAATGGAGAAAAACTTATCATCAAGGGTATATTGCTTGGACACACTTTGTGGCACATCTTTATGAACGCTTTAACACTGACACTAACCATTTGGGCCATTTGAAAAACTTGAAACAATTAGGAATAGTGGAAGACTTTATAGCTTCCATTAAGCGCCTGGCTTTTAGAACAGAGGGCATGCGTGATGCCTTTTTTAGAGAGTGTTTTATCAGTGGCCTCAAGGATGAGATTCAGGCCCATGTCCTCATGGCTCGGCCTCAGAGTTGGGTGGAGGATACTAAAAGGGATAAAGAAGCACAACAGGTTGTATCTTCTCAAAACCGAAAACCCTCCTTTATCCCTCTCAGTAAACCAGTAAATCCCACTACTCCCTCTGCTCCACTAAAGATCCAAAAATTGAACAAGGTTGAAATGGATGAACACCAACTCAAAGGCCTTTGTTATAACTTTGATGACAAATATTTCCTCGGCCACAAGTGTAAAGAACAAAATATTTTTATGGCCATCTCCGAGGATATTTCGGAAGAGGATGTAGAAACTCCCTTTGTGTCTGAGTCACCTGAATCCACTGACATAACCCCTCCCTTAGACACTCCCAAAGTAGAACCATCCATTTCCCTCAATGCTCTCACTGGCTTCTTTTCTCCCCAAACCCTCAAGATAATCAGTTATATCAAGCATTAGAAGGTCATCATTCTGGTTGATAGTGGCAACACCCATAATTTTATTCATCTCTACATTGCCCAAAAAAACTCATTGCGACATCCATGTCATCAATACTTTCCAAATCATGATCACCAATGGTGGTTCCATGAAATGTGGAGGGTCTTGTGAAAATGTGCATCTCCAAATTGGTGACTACCACCTGAAAACCCATATGTTTGTTATCGACATGGGGGGCTGTGACATTGTATTGGGTGTAGACTGTATAAGGACTTTGGGTCCCATTCTCATGGATTTTAAAGACTTAAATATGTAATTCGACCAGGAGGTCCACCAATATAAGTTCCAAGGCATCACCTCCAGTTCGCCTGAGATCATTAGTTCTCATTGCATGGAAAATATTATCAAAAAAGGTCATTCTGGTGTTATCGCACAACTCCATGTCATATAAGAAACAGTGACACCCTTAGTCCCATAAGACCTCCAAGACATCCTTTATAAACATCAATTAGTATTTTCCACTCCCCAAGGACTCCCTCCTTCCCATGGTGTGCATGATCATTCCATTCCCCTAGTACCCGAAAGCCTTCCTCCCAATATCCATCTGTATCATCACCCCTTTTCCCAAAAAAATGAAATTGATAAAATGGTCCAGGAACTCCTTAATGTAGGCATTATCCACCCTAGTACAAGCCCCTACTCTTCTCCTCTGGTCATGGTCCTGAATAAATAAGGTTCTTGGCGAATGTGTTCTGACTTCCGTTCCCTCGGTAAACTTACCATCAAATACAAATTCCCCATTCCTGTCATTGATGACTTCCTGGATGAATTGAGTGGTGCCCAATTCTTCACTAAACTTGATCTTCATTCGACCTACCACCAGATACTTATGAAAGAGACAAAAATTCCCAAGACTTCCTTTAGAACTCATCAGGGCCACTATGAGTTTTTGGTCATGCCCTTTGGCTTATGTAATTCCCCCTCCACCTTCCAAAGCCTCATGAATCATGTCTTTCGTCCTTTTCTCCACCATTTTGTCTTAGATTTATTTGATGATATCCTCATCTATATAAAAACCTGGATAGACCATCTTGCTCATGTGAATCGAGTTCTCCATCTACTCTCTCAGGACCAACTTTTCCCGAAATAGTCTAAATGTGCTTTTGGCACCTCATAAGTAGAATACTTGGGTCATCTGGTTGGCAAAGATGGTGTCAGGGTGGATCCTAAAAATATTGAAGCTATGCAAGACTAGCCTCACCCAAAGACTCTTAATAGCTTGCGTGGATTTCTGGGCTTAACATGGTATTATGACAAGTTTGTTCAAAATTATGGGAGGATTGTAGCACCTCTCACTGCTCTCCTAAAAACTAACTCTTTCACTTGGACTCCAGTTGTTGCTCAAGCTTTTCAAACCTTGAAGATGGCCATGTGCACCACTCCAGTCCTCGCCCTTCCCAATTTCACAAAGACCTTTGTGTTGGAATGTGATGCCTTAGGGAAGGAATTGGTGTTGTCCTTATGCAAGAGGGTCGACCTTTGGCCTTTACCAGCAAGAAACTATCTGAAAGAAATCTCGGCAAATCCATCTATGAAAAGGAAATGTTGGATATTTTGCATGCAGTTGATCTATTGCACCCTTATCTATTGGAGCAACGTTTCCAAATTAAGACAGACCATCAAAGCCTCAAGTATTTTTTGGAACAACACATTTCCTCCCCAGAACAACAAAAATGGGTGACTAAACTCTTTGGATATGATTATTAGATCATTTACAAGAAAGAAAAAGACAATGTGGTTGTGGATGCACTTTCCCGGAAATATGAAGATTAAGGATCCCTTTTTTCTCTTTCATTCATTGTACCAGATTGTCTCCAAGCCATTTTCCAGGAATGGCCACAAGATCCCAAAAGTTCACAGTTGATCCAACAATTTCACTCCAATGCTCCAGCTTCCCCAGGGTACTCTTCGCTCCATGATGAACCTCGATACAAAGGTTGTTTGTATTTAAGTAAACAATCAAAGATTAAATCCACGGTACTTTCTAAGCTTCCTGCTACACCCACAACATGGCACTCCGGGTTCACCAAAACCTATGACAGTGTCAAACGTTCATTTTTCTGGGATGTTATGAAACAAGACATTCGTAATTTTGTAGTTGAATGTGATGTGTGCAACAAGGGAGAAATAGTCAAATCTCTAGGCACACTACAACCACTCTCGATTCCACCTGCTATTTGGAAGGATATCTCTATGGATTTTATTATCGTCTTACCCAAATTGGGCAATAAATCTGTCATCATGGTGGTTGTTGATAACCTTTCCAAGTATGCTCATTTTTGTGCCCTTCAACATCCATTTACAACATCCATGGTGGCTCAAATTTTCATGGATCAAGTCTTCAATATTCATGGCATGCTTCACTCTATTGTTTCTGATCACTGCCCAACTTTCAAAAGAAATTTTTGGCAAGAACTGTTCAAGATACAAGGCACCGAATTGCATCTCAGCACAACTTATCATCCCCAGACTGATGGCCAAACGAAACTTGTCAACAAGTGTTTGAAAACATATTTGAGGTGTTTTGCCTCGAAAAAGAAAAATCAGTGGGCTCAATGGTTATCCCTATCTAAATGGTGGTACAACAATTCATACCATACAACTACACACATGACTCCTTTTGAAGCGGTATATGGACAGAATCCACCTTCATTTCTCCCATACTTACCGGGTGCCTCGAAGGTCCAGGCGGTTGACCTAACACTTACATCTCGAGAGGCTATTCTCCATACCCTCAAAGAGAATTTGGTCATGGAACAAAATCACATGAAGCAACAATCAAATCAAGGTTTCTTTGAACGTCAATTTGCAAAATGGGATGAAGTGTTTCTTCGACTGCAACCTTACAAGAAAAATTCCCTCAAGGTCGAGCATTGTCAGAAGCTAGGGCCTAAATTTTACAGTCCTTATATCATTCTCAAGCATGTGGGACACGTATCCTATCAGTTACCTTTGCCTAGCCATTCAGAGCTACATCCTATTTTTCATGTTTCATGCTTAAAGAAGGTGATTGGATCTAAGTTCCAAATTCAAAACAACCTTCCAGAGTTAGCTGAATAAGGATCCATTTGGCTACAACCATAAGCAGTTTTGGACCAGCGTGAGCGACACTTACGTAAGAGAACCATCAAGGAAGTGCTAGTCCAGTGGAAGGATACAACTCTAGAAGATGCCACTTGGGAACCAGCTACCATTCTACAACAATTTCCTCATCTCAAGCCTTGAAGACAAGTCTAATTTTAAGGGGGTGGACATGTTAGGGTCCTAACCCGCACATAGGTAGAACAATATATTTGTATTTAATAAAGGTCAATATTAATAAGGCCTTTCAATAAAATAGAATAAGGTGGATGTAATAATACCTAAAAGAAGCTTCTTCTTATAGAAGGATCTTCCTCTAGATGATTCTTTTTAGTATAAATAGGAGTCGAGGGTATGAGAACCCTAAATTGGATATTATTGTAATAGAGATCTTCTCAACTGGAGGCTGCCCCCTCGAAGAGGCCCGTGAACATTGCTTTCAGATTCAGAGTGCTATTTCTGTTATTATTCTCATATCATTTCAGTGCTATTGTGGTGAATGTTCTAGTTGTATTGTTGTTATTCTACCATTTCTAGCATTTTATTTTTGTTCTGCATACATTTTATATCTGGTATATTACAAAGTTGTACTGGCATTTAACATTGATTGGGATATGACTTCCCTTTTTATTTTTAATCAGATTGGAGCCAGCTTCGGTATTTTGAAGGAGATTGTCACAGGTCATGGAAGTCACTTCCAACACAACATGATCTCTGAGTTAACATCAAAAATAGGTTTTAAATAGGAACATTCATCACCTTACTAGCCACAGGAGAATGGTCAAGTAGATATTGTTAATAAGTCTCTCAAGACTATTCTACAGTGGACGATTAATTCAGCCAAGTCAAATTGGCAATTGATGTTGTACTCGACACTTTAGGCTTATCGAACCTTAGTCAATACGACAACCAGTTTTTCTCCATTCTATCTTGTTTATGGGCTGGAGATGTTATTTCCCAAAGAATTCCAAATACCTTCTCTTAAGTTGCAAGTCAAACTATTTCCTGACACTACACCACTTGAGGAGCATCTTTTATATCTCGAGTAGTTCGATGAACAACGTCAAGATGAAACCTTGGAAAATGAGGCTCACAAACAACGTGTCAAGTGTCAGTATTGTCGGTTTTTCCACCCTTGGATTTTCTATGAAGTCGATATTGTCCTAGTCTATGACCAAGATAAATATCCCTTGGACGCAGGCAAGTTCAAACCCATGTGGTCCAGACCATTCATTGTTAATAAAGTTTTAGAAAAGGGTGTTTGTCAACTAGTTTATTTCAAGGGTAACTCTTTATCAGAGACTAGAAATGGGCTCTACCTTAAGAAGTATTATTCTTAGGTCATCCACCTAAGCGTGGATTCTTTTATATATGTATATACTTATTCATACAGTCTTACCTTTTTGTTCTATGGAAGTGTAGTTTATTTTGTTTCTTTTCACTGTGACAGATGTCAAGTGAATATGAGATCTATGTTAGGTTCATAGACATTGCTATCCAACACACTCGGAGGCTTTCTTCCATAGGTTGGGTGATATTTACACCTTTTTTCCAGTTGATGTCTTTTGGAGGTATTTGTTTGGGTGAAACAACCAATATTGTTGTCGAGTACAATGTCGTAATAGTATTACTACATGATGCTTTGTGACATCTTATTTATCACCTCCAAGTTTATCTAGATGGTCAATTGGTTGTGTCTTAGTGAAATGGAGTATAACACATCTACGATCCCACCCTTCACTAACAAATCCTTAGGGTATGTCTCTTATAATGATATTTTGATTATATTATTTATCCTCATGTTCCTAGGATATCTAATCAACTAACTGATACATTGGCTAATCAAGTACTAGATTGGAATTTTTCTCACACATAAAAGTAAAAATGCACACATACATGCACATGTAAATGTTGGACACACCTACCACACTTAGAGTGGGGGGGGTGAATGAGTGTGGGGATCGTTTTCCCAAAACTTCCCTCTTACACAAAACTCATTAGTTAGCATTCGACATTTAATCATTACTCAATGTTGTCGTTAATAATCAGTTAGATGTGAATACATATCAACAACATTTATCAGCAATATATCATCAACAAATCATCTCCACAAGGAACACAAGGAACACAAGATGTATGTACAATTTTTCTTTTTATT
>SNQJ01S0031192.1:20008-52146 GCA_010110895.2 Picea sitchensis
TTCAAGGGGGTTCCTAGGCGGTGTTACTTTGCCTTGCTTCTGCTTGTTTTCTTCCCCTTATTTTTCTTCTTTGTCCACTTCATTGTCTCCTCCTCTACTAGGTGAATCTGATGCAGTATCTTCTGATGTGTTGTGTATTTCCTATACATCTTCCTTCTTTTTCTTCCTACTACTGTTGGGTGCATCATACTCTTCACGAGTAAACACCGGGCTTCCAATGAGGTTGGGATCGAACAGTGTTTCCTGGTCAACTGGTATAAGGAACTCTGTGGGCCATTCCTTAGTGATTTCTTCCAGGTCCTCCTTTGTGAGCTTGTAGTAGGACTGAAGCTCCTCTTTACTTTTGTCTGTGTGTGCAGTAATATAAATAAAATGCCTATCTACGTGAAACTTTATAAGGGGCTTGAACCTGTCCAGGGTGTTCTGCATCATATGAGGGAAAGACTCAATAGCCCTCTTTAGTTGCAGGTAGTAGGCATGGAATACTGGATTCGACTACCATTGTTCCCCCATATCGCTCGAATACCAGAGCGTGGTGAACTTCGTAGCTAATGGCTTTAACAGTTCAATTTCAAGGAAGGTCGCACCTTCCAGCATCTCCCAAGTAGTGAATGCGATGAGGATCAGGAGCCAGCTAAAATGGAACTCATAGCCCTGATCCTGAGCTTCGCGACAATCCATTTCTAACTGATTGACTAGGTACCTAGCCCAGTTCATTTGTAGTATTTCCACGCATTTTCCTGCGAGGTCAACAACAAACCCTGTGACCTGCGTGGGTCTATTCTTTCTTACTATCTTACAGGAAATCAACTGGCATGCCAAGTGGACTGCGCCATTCTGAATGGAGGCTACCTTGTAGCCTCGCGTCCCTTTCTCTATATCACTATAGGTGTCTTTGATCTTTTGTGCCATGGCATAGTTTGCAGCCTTCCCTGGATAAAATTATTGCGGGTCTAGTCCCTGCATGCTCAATCTAGTGATCTTATTGATCAGCACTGGATCAATGGTGATGCATCTATCTAACCATAGATACCCTCCATGGAAGCACGACAGTAGGATCTTAACGCACGTGTTAACCTCCTAGTGCCTTCCAAAATGTGGTATCTTCATTACGTTCAAGACAGTGGACCTTGTGATGTCCATAGTCCACGACTGGGGGATGATATTTGATTCTTCCCCTTGGTCTTGGTCAAATATTTGTGAGGTGCAAGCACACCATAGTTCTTGTGGTCTCCTAGGTTATAGTCATTGATCTTCAAGGTTGGAATCCTCTCCAACTATGGTCTGACTGCTTGTATTCCCTTCGGAAGGTACACAGTGATGAGTGTGTAGTCGAAGTCCCTCAGGACACTGTTATAACTCACCACACCGGCTAGGGGTGGGATGTAGTTAGGTAGGATGGATGGAATTAGCTTCGCATTCACCAATTCATCACGATGCTTAGTTATTTTCTCAGTCGCAGCTTGGAATGGTCTAGATCCATGAGAATTCGATGGGGTGGCTTGCACTCCTCGTGTTGATGAGGCCTGGATGCTTGTGGGCATCACCTTCTCAGTCATGAGGTCTATTAGAATCTCTTTGACATCTTTTTTAATTGTGATAATTTCGTCCGACATGCACATTCGAGATCTGATATCTCAGGTCGGTGAACAATACTCACTGTAACAGAATGTATGGAGAGGTCTCAATGATCACTGCGTGAAATAAACTATTTCTATGTGGGCTCGGATAATCACAATTGGAAAAAGTGTTCTCGATGCAATGCTCGATAGGATAAATAGATAACATCGTAACCATTTCTTTCAACGGGTCGCAAAGCCTTATTAAATGCAATTCCATCCATTATGGCATGGTCCCAATGATCCAATGGTGAACTTTCGGGCCATAACTGCTTTCCTAACCATTCAGGAGAATCGATCGAATGGTCATATTTCCTCCAACGGTCATATTTCTTCGTCATGGTGAAGTGTCTTTCTGTGTTTTACTGATATTCTGGCGAAGTTCGAGTTTTGGAAACCTTTCTTTTACGAAGTATTCTCTGGAACTTCTTGCAATTTTTATAACATTTCCCTCTTCTTACTGAGATTTCTATCCTTCCTTCCTGTGATTTCAATCATTGGTTTCCTCTTTCCATTATCGTTCTTATCTCATCTTGGCATGATAATTTTGCACTATGGAAGGTCTTTCATAGGGTTCAAAAATACTTCTTCTCTTTCTAGGGCGGGTGCTCTACTCTCTTGTACAGATAGGTGTCTCCAGTCTTCCTATGTCCTTTTAACTTCAACATTTATATCTTTGGTCTTTAGTATATTTGATTGTTTCTCTTGTTCTTCCAGTAAGTGTGCTATTCTCCTAGCAATGAAATCTCTTAGTTCTTGCTTTTTCTATTCTAGATCCTCCTCTTCTTGTTTCTTTCGTATTTGATATTTCTCAATCCAGATTTTTCCTAGCAAGATAGAGAATGGGATGTTGTTCTCAAAAAACTTAACGATCTCAAATTCTTCTTCTGTCGAAGTGCCATGATCACTCATAGATGTCTGGGTAAGTCTTCCACATAGGGTTATCATCTTTCCTCTAAATAATCCTATTCCTCCTAATGAAGGAACCATAGCAGGCTTTCCAAAAATTTCCCAAGTTCGTTCTATCATGATATTCACCTATGTTTCCTCATCCAGGACACAGTCCCTGTCAAAGTCTCATATTCTTGTTTCTATGTACTCTTTCTCTTTTAAGACCTCTGATAAGTTGATATTTTTGTGGTCATTCAAGTTTTCTTTCATCTGTAGTAATACAGTCTCTTATTCTTTCTGGGGTTCTATCATATCCTTAGTTTCTTGGCTTGTCTCATAATTTTCTTGTTTCATATTCATATTTTCAACTTTGGCAATCATTCTAGAACAATCCAAAACTCCATGGTCCATAGATTTACAACAAAGACAACTAGGTATTCTACCAGGGCATTCCTTACCAAGATGTATCAGTCTTCTGCAACTGTAACAAAGGGTTAATCCTCTCTTTCAATTAAATTATCCCCAACCTTTCCTGTAATGCGCACTGGGATCACAGTAACTAACCTGCAAAAAATTCTTTCTAGGATCCTGCATCCATATGTTAGTCCAAACATTATTTATATGCATAGGGATAACATACCTTTCATTATTTTTATCGGATCTATTCACATCAAATTTTCTTTCTTCTAACTGTGCCCTAGTTTTTAGATTAGGACAAAATTTATCAAACGTACCTAGATCCATTCTTTCGAAACAAAAATTTTCACTTGTATTACCTTTCTCAGAGCACAAAGCTTCAATATATTACCTCTTTTATTCATATCATACTTCTCTTCTCAGCACAGAGCTTCACAAGTTAATTATGTGCATTAAAGCAATAGATCTACGCACATAGCTTTCTTTTCTTCAGTTCCCAGCAATCACAGTTTCATGTTCACCCCAGTGTGGGGCTACGTCCACCAACTCTTCATATTCTTTATTATCATTTGTCAATCTCCTTACATGCACAAATCCTCATAACCCACTCTGCATAGGATAGGAGATCTACACGGACCTCGCTAGATCCTCCTTCCTTGATCTAGGTTTAAGCACAAAGCCTTCTTACTGTCTATTCAAAAGCTTCTTACAATCACTTGCACTTAGCTCTACAACTATTTTCACTTAGCACATTGGCCTCCACTTTACCTCCTACTTACAACGCCTATATTTCTATTTATACATTACAAAATGGGCCTAAACATGGGTAAACCCATGGGTCGACATCCCATACCCNTTAAATTATCCCCAACCTTTCCTGTAATGCGCACTGGGATCACAGTAACTAACCTGCAAAAAATTCTTTCTAGGATCCTGCATCCATATGTTAGTCCAAACATTATTTATATGCATAGGGATAACATACCTTTCATTATTTTTATCGGATCTATTCACATCAAATTTTCTTTCTTCTAACTGTGCCCTAGTTTTTAGATTAGGACAAAATTTATCAAACGTACCTAGATCCATTCTTTCGAAACAAAAATTTTCACTTGTATTACCTTTCTCAGAGCACAAAGCTTCAATATATTACCTCTTTTATTCATATCATACTTCTCTTCTCAGCACAGAGCTTCACAAGTTAATTATGTGCATTAAAGCAATAGATCTACGCACATAGCTTTCTTTTCTTCAGTTCCCAGCAATCACAGTTTCATGTTCACCCCAGTGTGGGGCTACGTCCACCAACTCTTCATATTCTTTATTATCATTTGTCAATCTCCTTACATGCACAAATCCTCATAACCCACTCTGCATAGGATAGGAGATCTACACGGACCTCGCTAGATCCTCCTTCCTTGATCTAGGTTTAAGCACAAAGCCTTCTTACTGTCTATTCAAAAGCTTCTTACAATCACTTGCACTTAGCTCTACAACTATTTTCACTTAGCACATTGGCCTCCACTTTACCTCCTACTTACAACGCCTATATTTCTATTTATACATTACAAAATGGGCCTAAACATGGGTAAACCCATGGGTCGACATCCCATACCCGTTACATAAACCCTAATCCCAAAACCTTACCTAAAAAGGGGGATGAGATCCTATGATCTCTGCTTCGACTTGTGCGGGGCCTTCGACCATCCTGTCGAAGTCCCAAAAGAGGTCAAACATGACCAAGGATCTCCAAAACTTGGTCAAGGGCCAATAGGCATTCGAGACTTTGGGACTTTGGGCAAGTGTTGGTGGTAAAAATCCTGAAGTAAAACTCTCAGAGTGACATAACTTACTTATGTTACTTGATGACATGGCATGAGCTGAGTAGCTACCACGTGTCACTCAGATTCATGATTTATATGTACCTAAAATGTCGATTTCATCTTGACACTTGTCATTATTTGATTGTGCCACGTGTCCCTTCCGACATGGTTTGTCACATGTCCTTGCTAACGTGGTCTGTTGATGTGGTCTGCCACATGTCCTTCCTAAAGTGGTCCATGAACATGGTTTTCCACATGTCCTTGCTCATGTGGTCTACTGACATAGAACTCCCTGATCTAACAATCATCATATATTCTCCAGATCCAATGGTCTGTATTTATTTCGTATTTCGGGACTTCGGGTAATTCAACTTTTCAAGTTTCCAATTCTTCCGAAGTGATATTCCCTGAAGTGTACCCTCCTCACATCTTTTAACCTGAACTAAATGTTGTTTGTCGATCATGATCATATATCGATGGCCCGATCTATATACGATGTTTATTTGCCTTGGATTAAATCCAACAGCCTTCCAACTTTGCTTATCTTATTCTTCCACTTTATTTGATCGGACGACTGACAAAAGTTCGAGTAATCGAGAACTCAACCTTTCTACTTATCCTATCCTTCCACTTAATTTGATCTAACAGTTGATGGGTATTTGGATAATTGAGATCTCAGATATTTTTACTTATCCTGTCCTTCCACTCAAAAGTGATCCCATGGCCAACAGGTATTCGGGTATTCAAATTCTCAAACCTTTTGCCCAGCTTATCCTAACCTTCCACTTAAAGTGATCCAACGATCATGAAGACACTCGAAGCAGATCAACAATCAAGGATGATTGCGGAACCATAACTTGAAAGTCATTTAACTCATCACCTGAGATCCTTAAATTGAAGTTGTGCGTTTGTTGGTGAGTCAACCACAGTCGTTGATATTTGAAGCTATAAGATCTAACAGTCCTGACTAATTGTGGGATTGGAAATAGAACGATGTTTAATTCTCCTTTCACTCTCTGTAATCTATCACCGTCGTAGATTTGGATATTGTGCATCTGACGGTCACGAATTAATCCGACTTAATTTGATCATTTGTTGGATCAACCACAGTTGTCGATATTTGATTTTATGAGATCTGATGATCTAGACCGATTGTGGGATTGTAACCAGTGAGTCATTTAATTCTTCTTTTGCTCTCCACGATTCATCCATGTCATTGATATGGCGATTGTGCATCAATGTTCTTGAGTTGATCTGATCGTTGACTAATCCCCCAGCGATTCTTCTGAGATTCATCGCAACATATCTTATGAGATTTGATATTCATCTGCTAACCCTCCTGAGATTTTATCTTTGCATATTGTCCAATTGTTTGACATTAGTCATTATATGCTAATTGTTATATTGTTGATATTAATGATAATTTGTCATACCAACTTATCAACAGATCAAAGACATCGACTGTTGACATCAATAAAATTATGTCCAACGGGAATGCCACAGTGGAGTTGTGGGAGGTCATGTGGGGGGAAAGGCCACTGCACAGAAAGTCCTCCAAGCTAGAATATGGTGGGCCACACTCTTCAAGGATGCAAAGGCATATGTTAGATCATGCGAAGTTTTTCAAAGAGTGGGTAAGCCATCATGATGAGATGAATTACTACTTCAACCAGTTTGACCTTTACAAGCATTTGAGAAGTGGGTGGTTGACTTCATTGGGACGATCAACCCCACAGCTAAGAATTCAAAGGCTAGATACATTATTACAACAACTGAATACCTTACACGTTGGGTTGAGGCAGAAATTTTTCAGGATTGTTCAACCGATACTGCTGCTAGGTTCATTTTTGAAAATATTATCACTCCATTTGGATGTCCTCGGAGTCTAACCAGTGATCGGGGAGCTCATTTTATCAGTAGTACCATAGCAAATATTACAGCAAAGTTATTGATACAACATCATAAAAGTATCCCCTACCACCCACAAGCCAATGGAATAGAAGAGGCGTTTAACAATATTCTGGAGAGAGGGTTAATGAAGTTTTGTTGCGCAAACAGGGAATATTGGGATGATAGAGTTCTAGTAGTATTATGGGCTTACAGGACAACCACAAAGAAACTCCACAAGTACACGCCATTTCAGTTGGTTTATGGGAAAGAGGTTGTGATGCCTACAAAATTCATTACTCCAAGTTTATACATTGCACAGATCACACACATATCGGAGGAAGAATCAGATGTGCAAAGGTTCATGGAGTTACAAGAACTTGAAGAGACCGAGTTTTTAGAAGACTTTCATCAGTCAGTTGAGAAAGCAATGTAGAAATCTTGGCATGACAGACACATTAAGAATAAATTATTTGCACAAGGAGACAAGGTCCTACTCTATGACAGTTTGTACCAGATGCATCCAGGAAAGTTGCACATGCATTTCTTGGGACCATTTATAGTTGTGGAGATCTGACCTTCTGGAGCAGTCATACTTGCGCAATTGGATGGTATGTTGCATCTAGGATGGGTGAATGGCGTTCGCCTAAAACCCTATATGTCTCAGAACTGAGCTAAAGGACTGTTTCTATGGTCCGAAGGAGAATGTATAGTAGTTAGATTTGATTTTTTCTTAAATTTCTGTAAATTCAATTAATAAAGTCAACGTGTGTAGTGTTGCATCGTGACATGTAGTTCATTTATTTTTCTATCTAAAGTGTTGTTTGATATAGAACTACTTACTAAGTAACGTAGGATCAGAAGAGCCATGAAGATATTAATGGCAGTCATTAAATGTGATGGGGACCCCTTTATGGTTAGAGGAAGAGAGAATCCAGATGAAATATGAATCTATGTGCCACACGAACCCAGTCCAGTCACAGCCTTTATTACTACTACGGTACCTCGTCTGAATTTGGTTAAGCCATAAAGTCGTGATACGCAAAGATGCCATCGGTATTCACATCAGGATTCTCATCCATCAAATGGTAAGGTCTGAAGTCGGCCATGTCCCTATCCAACTTGCACAGTAAATGCCAGAATATCCCAATAGGATTTACCCCATTAACCAGTCTCATCGTAGAACTCAGATCCAAGTTGCATCTATAAGTTAATGATGAATAACATTTATTACTGAACTTGCCAGCTAAGCCCAAGTATAAGGCTCTGAGAACTCATTGTAGGATGCATTGTTTCCCAGAACGCACTTAGAGATTGACGAATTCTGAAGAGTGAGCAAGCCTACGTAATCCCCTGGCCCTTATTCGTGATCCCCAATCCTTGTTTCGCCTGCAGAATTTGTTGATAGTTCAGACTCACAATGTCGAGTGCTACAGGGATCTGAAGCCTAGTTTCCAAGGGTGCAGTACCAGATGCACCCTGTGACTCCTGAGTTGAGTTTGTGGGTGATATCAAGGGGAAGGTGGAGCAATTCAAGATCCTCGATCTCGACTTAACAGACCAGGTATTGTTCCCGTAGATGAATATAGATTTTTTCTGGAGTATCACTCCAGATGAGTTGGGAGGCATGCATTTTATGTCAAATCTCAGCTTCATAAATATGTTCAACTCAACCATCATGAACCTTGGGTACTTACCATTGTTTGGCACCACTGGAGAAGTTATGAGGTGTATCAAGTTCCTAATCAGCAGGGTGCATGACAGAAGTCTGTGGTTGGATAGGAGATATCCAATCCACGTAGAAGACATCCATCGACTTATTGGACTATCCCTTGAGGGTGAGGACATGTCCAAAGGGTTCTAGTGTCCCATCAACCATAGCAAGAAGAAAGGGTATCCCATCCTATACGAACAGTTTCACATGTAGAGAGGGGGTTGCATAGCCAAGATCGACCCCATACTAGCTGAAACGGTCAGGACTGGTTACTACATCATAGCTAGCAAATTCATGAGGTCCTACTACAAGGGAGAATGCACACTGGATGCTTTATTAGTGGTGTATTTTTGCACCAATGGCGTTGTCTTCAAATGGTGCATATACGTGTCGGAGGAACTACTTTTGGCCTATGAGGAAGCTTGGGAGAAAGGTGGTACGTTCACCTATGGATACTTGTTGCTTGTATTTGCAATGCTCAAGTGGATGCCACCTACCTAAATACCATTGGCGCTAGTATATAAGGGGCGCTTAGAAAAAAAAATTGAGCCCTATAATTCAAGGGAGGACTTAGAGAACACCCCCTTCAATAGCACAACGTTTTCCATGTGGTACAACAGGCTAATTGACGCAACACAAAGTTTGTGCATTCCACAGAAGATGCTTAAATGCAATACGAGGAACATAGCATTCAACATCAACCGACACCATAAATTTGTGTGGCTGAGGTATGCCAATAGGGAGGAATTCCACTCGCGGATGTTTCCATTCTGTTTGGACAAAGAGGCCTTTGACAAGGAGGTGATGTCATGGCCTGGACTCAAACGCAACCTGCACAAGTCAGGGATGCACTATATTTTTCCCGTCAAGTTGTTGAATAAGAAAGGTCACGAAGAAGGGGTAGGACTGAATTTTTGCCCAACAGTACAGAAGAAATAAGATTCGACACAGATGGACTCAGAAGAGGAGGAAGAGACACAACCACTAGAGCATAGGAAAAGAACACTGTCGATGTTCTTGAAACTGTTGGAGCAAGCTATGTTGATAGGTAAGGATGTCAATGAAATAATTATTGTTGCATTCATCACAAATCATGTGAACAAGAAAACTAGGATGGAGATCTCACCGAGAAAGGTTATGAACCCCCAACCCATTTCATCCATCATCCCCTGCACATGCTCAGTGGTTCGAGCAACCCCTATCATACATATCTAGGACTGCCCTGAGCCTGACACCACTCTATTCACCATCATCACTAAGCACACTCCATCACCACCACAACCTATTCACCACCTACAAAAACTGACAATCCACCCCAAATGACTGATCTAGAACCCATGTAATTCGATCCCCCAGAAATACCCAAGCAAAGGCCAGAACTCCCTGGTCCAAACCCAGAGATACCCGAGCAAAGATCGAAACTTCCTGGTCCAAATCCAGAAATACCTAAACAGAGGCTACAACTAATTGGCCCAAATCCTGAAGCCCAGAACCAGAAGATTATACCTTTTGTGCAACATAAGGACACTCTGTCTTCAATGAATATGAAAACAGTAGAAAAGATGCAATTCTGAAGTCCCTATCACACTTCCTTAACAACCAAGGTTGAGGGTGCCATGGGAAGCGCAACTCTGTAAGAGGAGGAACATAAATAGGTGGAGATACCAAAGGTTCATAAGGAACTTGAGACAACTTAGGGACAAAGCGCAACGTCATCACGAGAACATATGGATCTAGTTCTCCAAAATCCTCAGCAATGCACAGAGTTGTTGTAGCTCTGCCTCGCCAGAATAGAAGTTATAATGCTCCTGCCATTAGCATTAGGGTTGAAGCTTGTGCTAGGACCATCTACAGGAGAGGAGGAGGTAGAGACCCTCTCAGAGCACTCAATGGCCAATGGAATTCCTCTATAGGTCGGATCAACCAGGGATTTCACCCCTTCTTCCGTTGACCTTGCATAGTGGCCAGCAACGCAGCTAGTCAGAATTATTAGAGCCTCAACTAATCAACTGGAGCAGAGGCTCCAACAGGCTAAAAGTTATACAAAGTTCACTAGGGAGGAAGTGCTCCTTGCTCAAGAATGTAGAAAATAGGAAGAACACGCAAATATCCATGTGGAGCACAGACTAGAAAGAGTTCAGGAGAGGCTTGTTGAAGCCTAGCAGGATATATAGAAAGTCGCACCCCAACTGCCAGAATCCAATGATGCAGGAGAGTTAGAGAATCAGATTGAATTACTCCAAGGAGAATGGTCACAATTGGCCATTCATGCAGAGCATATGGAAGTGTAGTTGCGGTAGAGTTAGCAAGAAGCAGAGAAGCATCCTTGGAAGTGGCAGGAACAGATGGAAAAAATAGTGCTAGAAGGCAACAATGCTTGAGCAGCACTACACAAGCGCATAGTTGAGTGCCCAAAGATATTCCGAGAAGTCGACGATTGGATGGGAATTATCACTAGGTGCAACCAGACTCTAGAGGACGTGCATGTGTGAATACATTTGTTGAATGAGGAAGTTGCGGTCACTATGGATCCACTAGAGAAACAAAAGAAGTTTGATCAAATTCAGCAAGCAGATAATGATTTGAACGCTATGTTTGAGGTGCAATTTCTAGCCAAGAAGGAGTTCTGTGAATTTCAACCTATCATTCAGACAGTATACATGCAAATTCATTAGGTGGAGG
The DNA here is from genome assembly GCA_010110895.2 of Picea sitchensis. Lineage (NCBI taxonomy): Eukaryota > Viridiplantae > Streptophyta > Pinopsida > Pinales > Pinaceae > Picea > Picea sitchensis. The sequence continues at coordinate 31,042 of SNQJ01S0031192.1, forward strand.
AAACAGCAGACTTTGAATGGAACTCTTTGGTCACATCCAAGCCCAAAGGATGTATCACATATGCAACCCAACAATTCGTCGTCGAGGCCTCACTCCTTGCTAGGAAATGGCATGATAAATTTGGGATATTTCAGGAAGTCAAGAAGTAGACCTTAGAGTTGGTCCCAAATTTGGGCCCTTCATTTGAAGAGGCAAAGAAAGAGAAAGCACAATCAGAAGAGAACATTAAAGAGGAAAAGGAGGACAATGGAAAGTAATAGTTACTCCTAGAAGCTACGAAAGAGCCAAGTACTTGACTCGAGGGAGAGTCAAGGCTTGTGGTCGGAGCCTGTTGGGCCCTTCATTTTTGGATTTAAAGTTGCGAAAGAAGGATTAAAGTCCCAATTTTGGTTTATCATGAGTTGCACAAGCTACAGAAGAATTCGGACAAAAGAGTGAGGAAAAGTAACAAAAATTGGTTGCAAAAAAGGGCAGCGCAATGCGAGCAAGGTAAAAGCAATTGAAACAGAACAAGAAAGCATGCGAGCCCAAAGCCAAAAGACGCTACTTAGATTATATATATGAGATTTATACGATTTTAAAAGGGTTTTTCTTATTCTTGTTGTTGGCTATTGTTGATAGGTTGGATTTTTGTTGTTTTTAGTCGGATGTGTTGGGTTTTAGGTGAGAAAAGGTTTTGTAAATGTAATTTCTATGCAGTTTTGGGTAAATAGAGCTCTGGGACATGATTCTGGAGCTAGAAGTTTTTAACAGAGTCTTACTTTGTATCTCGGAGGTTGTATCTGATAAGTTCTGATGAAAATATATAAATAAGGATCCAAAATTTTGAAATTTGATGCTCCATTTTGTGTTTATGCTTATGCATTGTATCTTTACAGTACTCGTTTTTTTTTATAAGCTCCATATGATGTTTTTGTGTATGAATATGTTGGTTACTTCTCTCCTATACTGTCTAATTTTATTGAACTAGGGTTCATGTATGTTCGGGTTTCCAACAAAGCCTCTAAAACTATCGGCCCTCCTGGTAAACCAGAAGGCAATGCAACACACAGAATGCACTGCATAGTCTCACCCGAGATAGCTTTAATGGGTGGTTGTAATACTCAGGTGTTTACAGTCTAGGATTGATTATGATATAAGAGGGATAAATATTGAACCATTATTATGACTTGTATATGCAGCATATTGTTATTAACGATTTATGCAGTAGATCCATAGGCTTGTTCCATTAATATCGCAAAAGCACTAAACAAGACGTAGAATAAATCATTCATTCAACACAATAATAAAGTCTTCAGACAATATGATATGAAAATTTTCATCACATAACACATATGTTACCATGATTCACCCCCTCCTGGGGCTACGTCCACAAATATTTGGCTCTCATCTCTTTTATTATATTATGTTTGCATCTATAGTGTCGCACACTTACAACTTCTCTCAATCAGGTGAGATCTATATGAGGCGCACTAGATCGCACTAGGATCCACAGCCTGTGATCTAACCCTCAATATCTACCCTCCCTCATCTTCTCTAGATCAACAACTTATACAAAATAGGTCTTACAGTAAAACATCACCTATTGCATCAACTCATGCGTAGCTACAATAATCAGAGTCGAACAACAAAAATCCAACCCCTATGATACCTACATATCACTATTTATACATTTTGGGCTCTTTAGACATTTACAATACCTTACCAAAACCCTAAACCTACCGTCATTAGGTCTTCCTCCCATGTGTGTGTGGTGTTCTTCCTTCCAGCTGTTGCTTTCCCTTGCATGCACTCGTGATGTTCTCTCTTCCAATTGTCGCTTTTCTCGTGCATGCTTTCTTTCCCAAAAATGCCATGATTTTCCACTTTGGCCTTTGGCCTACCTCCAACAGACCCCCAACACTGACATGTGGCTCGTCTCGAGCCACCTATCCTTTGTTCGGTTATTCGACCTCCTTGGTGATCACCTAGAAATTTTCCATGAGCTCTGTTGCATGTGTCTATGCCTGCACAATCTTCTCCTTGAGTGTGTCCACTATCTGGATTGCAATTTCATCACTGATCAGTTCCATGCACTCGTCTTGGGTCTATGCTATATGTTCCTTGGATTCCTCTACTTGTGCTAGGACTTCTGCTACATGTTCTTGCAATGGTTCCATTTGATCCTGTCAGTCATGTTTATGTGTTTGCGTGGTAGTGAGATCTTCTTGTAATTTATTCACCTCCTGCGTTCCCTTGACACATTCTTTAATTGGCATTGTCTTCTGCCTATGTTTGAGTTCTTGGATCGTTGTGTTGATCCGTTCTTCTTCCTTATCCCACTTTTGGACCTGTTGATCCTCCTCTAACTTCATCCAAATTTGTGTTTCTTTATCGAACAAGTCAGCGGATGTACTGACCTGTTGCTCTATTTCCTGCAGTTGCGTTGCTGCTTCCTTCTTCCTTTGATCCTTGACTATTGGTGGAGTGGTTGGTATGAGTTGTTCTCAAATATTCTCTATCTTCTTCTGGTATTGATCGATTTCCTACATAATCTGATCAATCTTTTCTATTGTTGTGATTTCATCTCCCTGGGTGACCTGTGGAATCTTCTCGTAAGTTCCTTTCAGTCCCTACTCCAATCTTTTTATGCGCTCCATTTCCTCCTGGGTTTCAAATTTAGCCTTCTCATAGACTATTTCCAGCGCATCATGTTTCTTTGCTTCCTTCTTCAATTTAGTTAAGTGTTTGCGTGCGTGAGACTGTACCTCATGGTTTACACTAACCTGCAACCTGTGTAGTGCCCCTGATGGTATCCTTATCAACATAAGTTGGACTTGGCTTAAGTCCTTCAAGGGTGTCTTCCCACAATTTCGTCCATGCGCAGCATACTAGGGTTGATATGGAATGTTATGTGCGGCTATATTATTTCCTAGACTGACTCTCATTCATCTTCTTGCACTCTTCCTTTTTTCTGCAGTGCTAATGGTTCGAGTCCTCTGTTGCTTGTTGGCTGCCCTTCCCCGATTTTCTTGAGGAACTATCACATGTCTACCAATTTCTCTTCAATCCTATCCCTATGGTGTGCATCATGGTCGAAGTCCTCGGATAGACAATCCTAGACCATTCGAGCTATCATTTCCCCATCATCATTTGTGACCGTATACTCTGGAGGTGTTCTTTGTGCCTTTGATTTCTTGCACGTGCCTCCTATATGTGTATTTGGCCTCTTGTTTCCCCCCGGTTCCTGTGGGTTGGGATTTATTGCGGTCTCTTACGTGGGCTCGGCATGTTTATGTTGCTCCTTGGTCGGTTGTGTCTTATCTTTATTTCCATTCTGGGGCCCCGTCTTCGTTGGCCCTTCCTCTATTTGTGTTGTCTTTCCCTGGCCCATTCTTCATCTCTTGGTCACTTGAATTTCCTTTGGTTGGGTCTCTCCCTGTCCTACCTCTTCTTCTATTTTTCTTTCTAGTATTTCTAGGGTAAGGATGGGATTCTTCCACTCATTGTCCCATTCGTTGATGACCATGTCGATGTCCCCCTCTCTGATACAATAGCACATTTGTAGCCACTGTTTATTCGGATCCTTCCTTGCATGTATCCACATTGTATGTCGTGTGGCCTGGAAGTTGGCAATGTCCCCATATCGTGTGACATCTTCTAGTGTTATTCTCCACATCTTGGAGATGGCTTCTTGTAGGTTGCATAGGTATCCTTCAAAGATAGACCCATTTGCCTTTTTTCTTCTAGCCTCTAGCCTGGCTCTGAGCAACAAATATCTTTCCCCTTGATTTGGTTTGGGTCTAGTGCCAAAAACTATGTACCTTGGCTCTCTCCATCCCATGAAGGTTATTAGTGTGGTCAGCCATGAATAGTGGAACTTTGTTCCTAGATCCTATGCATCCTTGCAGTCATCCAGGAATAGGTTCAAGAGATACGGTGCCCATCTCATTGAGGTGCCTTCTGCACACTAAGCTGGAACTACAATGAATCCAGCCAGGAATTCCTCCCTAAGGCATTTTCTTAGTATCTTGCAGGCTAATATCTTCACGCCTAGTTGTGTTGTGGCATCGTTGATCCTCTTGATAATGATCGCTTTGGTTCCCCTGTCACTGCCATACTTTTTTTTCATGTCTTCTGCTAGTGCTTTCTCCCTGGATTTTCATCCAAAAACTGCGCAGGATCCATGCCCCGAGTTGGCAATCCTTTTATGTTCACGATAAGCTCTACGTCTATCGACACGAGCTTGTCCAACCAGATGTCCCCTCCATGTGTGACTGCTTGACACATGTTGTTGCTTTTTGACCCCTGCCAAAATGTGGTAGGTCCACCATACCTAAAATTATTGTCTTCTACAACCCAGTTTCCCATTGGAGTGGTTTATAAAGTGGTTCCCCAAACCGAATCGTGCCCACCATCTCCCTGTATACTCTTTTTGCAAGTTTTGAGAACTTGTCTTCATCTACTATTTCGTGGTCTGAGTATTTGATCTTCCAGATGTAACCCAGTAGCTCTGGTCCTACCTATACCCCATCTAGTATGCGTGGTAGAATGATTTATGTTGTCGATTTCTTGCGAGGTGATCTAGGTATCTATATCTTGTCTTTCCTTGATGGCAGTGGCTGGCTCAAAGTTCTAGCGATTTCTGTTTGTTCCTCAGTCCTCCATTCCAGTTGACCTGTGATATCCTCAATCGCTCCCTCTAGTGGGTTGTATGATATGGTTGTTTGACAGTCGTCTGGCTTGATTGTTGTGTCTTGATTCGTCTTCGTTCCATTGCCTTCTAGAACTCGTCCGGTGTTTTATGGTTTTACCTCCTTCATGGTTTCTGCTTCCTGGTTCTATGGCTTATGTACTTCTGTTAGTATGTCTGTATTCATGCCCTATGGTGCTGGATATTGAATTTGTTCCAGTATGGGTGTCAAGTGCACCGGTGTTGTCTCTGGGGATGGGACTGGGGATGGGATTTTGTCAATGTTGATGATCTTCGGCGGTTGATGTTCACCTTCTTCCGCTTGTCCTCGTGACCTAGTCTGAACTCTGGTTTTTCTGGCAGTCTGGCTCACTTATGATTTCTTGAGCAATTCCATGGTGATGAAAGTCGACCATTTTTTGGGTTCGTATGGTCTGTGTGACCTATGTGATCTCTCTCTGTGCTTTTTGTCCTCTATTTCTCTTTGTTTGCTCTTATTTCGCGAATAGACTGTTTTCTTTCACGTCCATGTGTTGTATGGGTTTTCCATGAAGCTTGTCGATGACGCTTCCTTCATTATGGGTTTTAATGCACCTTAAATATGGGTTCAATACATCTCTGGTGGTTTCATACTTTCCATTACTCTGCCTTGCCATATTCAATTGGTGCATTTAATGTGGCATCCCATCATTCCTTGCTGTCCTTTAATTCTGCCTAATGTTGTCATGTCATCCTTCTTTTGCTGACTTTTCTTTTCCTGCTTGTTTCCCTTTGTATGTGACCATTGTCCTTCTCCTCACCGAGTTTGTGTTCCTCAGTGTGCTTGATATTTATTTCTCCGGTGCACTGTGCCCTTTTTGTTTCTTTCCTTTTGTTCTTTTCTTTTTCCATATACTGTGTTTTTTCTTTTTTCTTTTTTTTTTTTTACTGCGCGGTGATTGGTCGACTATCCTTGTAGAGATTTAGTCAGCTCCCATTAATCATCCTTTTGAGTTATGCACCTGATAAGTCTCTTAACTGTACATCTCCTCCATCTGTGACAAATTTTACTACAGATGGTCCTAACCAATGCATTTTGAGCTTTCTCGGGTGTTGAAACGATTTGTTGTCATACATTAGTACTAGGTCTCCTTCCTTGAACATCTTCTTCTTGATGTGTCGATCGTGCCAAGATTTATCTCTTGATTTCTGAACTTGTTGGTGGAATCCTGCTAACATCTGGTCTTCCTCGACATGTTCATTAACTGGTTCAGTCTCCCTTGTATTGTGCCTCGTTCTGTCATTCATGTAATTGTTGCTATGGGCAAGCTTGGTACTAGAAATTCTAATGGAACCACTTCTTCTTGGCCATAAATCAGTCTAAATGGTGTGTTCCCTATCAATTTTTTTCACATAGTCCCGTAGGCCCATAATACTATTGGTACTTTGAGATCCCATTCATCCCTGTTGATGTTACAGATCTTTATCAGCGCATTCTCCAAGATTTTGTTAAATGATTCCATGGTATCATTTTCTTGTAGGTGATATGGTGTGCTCTTATGATGATGGACTTCAAACTCTTCAGTCATAGCATTGATGGTGTTGTTTATGAAGTGCGTGCCTTGGTCGCTCATTAAAATTCTTGGACACCCAAATCTAGTGATTACTTGTTCGAATAAAAAATGTTGTGTTGTTTCTGCGCTGCAATCCTTCACTAGTGTGGCTTCTGCCCATCTTGATAGGTATTCCGTCACAGTGATAATGTACCTTTTTGTTGTTCTTTTTGCTGGTGGGTTGATTGGTCCCACAAAATCTATTGCACATTTATCAAATACTTGGAGTTTTAATTGTGTTCGTAATGGCATCTCGTCACTTATGTTGGGTTTGCCTACCCTTTGACAGACATCACATTTTGTAAAGTAATACTTCGAGTCTCTGTGAATCATTGGCCACCATAGTCCTGCGTGCAATACCTTCTGTGCGGTATCTTTACCTGCATAATTCCCTCCTACTATTCCTTTATGGGCTTCTACTAAAACTCTTGGTCTTTAGTGTTCTAACACATATCTTCGTAAGATGCTATCTGTGCCCATATTATATAGATGTCCTTAAATCAGTTGATAGTCGGCAGCGTGGACTACAAGGTTTTTCTTTTGTGCAATATTATACTCTTGCAATGCAGTACCTGTGCTCAAGTACTAGATGATATCTGTGAAGTATTCATCAACAATCTGAACTGAGAATAGTTGGGCATCCAGAAAGTTGTCCTTCAAGTTTGTAGGTTCTTCTCCATTGGTGACTCTTGATAGGTGGTCGGGTCCTGCATTTAACCTTCCTGGTTTGATGATTAATTCAAAGTCAAATTCTTGGAATAGTAGTAACCATCGACAAATTCTCCCCCCCAACACTGGCTTGTTGACTAAGTATTTCAGGGTTGAGTGATCTATGAACATCTTAAAGTGTTTCCCCAATAAGTAATGTATGAACTTTTGCAGTGCATAGACCATATCTAGGCCTTCTATTTCTATCGTGTTATAGTTTTGTTCTGAGTCGGATACCTTTCTACTTGAAAACTCTATTGGGTGATCCAAGTCCCCCACACCTGGCTGCACCAAGATAGCTCCAAGTGTTATGGTTGATGTGTCTACATGTACGTGGAATGTCTTCTCCCAATCTGGAAATACTAATATTGGCTTGGTGACCATCTTTTCCTTTAGGGTATCCAAACCATGTTGGCACTCGTCGTTCCACTGAAACTTTGTATCCTTTCCTAGCAGCTTTTCCATCGGTGCAGTTATCTATGCATAACCTTTGATAAATTTCCTATAGTAAACTGTGTGTCCCAACATCGCTCTTAGCTGACAGACTATTTTTGGTAGTGGTAAGTTAACAATGACTGTGATCTTTGCAGAATCTACTAATAAACCTTGTTTTCATACTATATGGCCCAATAGTATCCCAAACGATGTTCTGAATATGAATTTATTTATATTCAGTGATATATGACACTATCTGCATCTTTCCAACATTAACCATAAGACTTCTACATGGTATTTCAACAAACTGTAGACTATCCAATCATCTAGGTATACTTCAAGAAAATGGTGGATGAATTCCTTAAACGCAGCAATCACTACTCTGGAAAATATTTCTCATGCATTGTTCAGTCCAAATGGCCTAACTGTGTACCAATACTATCCCCATTCTATCACAAACATGGTCATGTATCTGTCTTCTTGTGCTATCTTCATATGATGGTAGCCTGAGAATCCATCAGTGAATGAGTAGTCTTCATGTCCTCCTACGTTCTCTAACACTTCATCCGTGAAGGGTGTATGGAATGGGTCATGTAGGCATGCATCGTGCAACTTCCGCAAGTCGATGCATATCCTAATCCCTCTTTGTTTCTTGTCTTGTACTACCATCGGGCTTATCCATTCTGATTCTTCAACCAGTTCTATGATGCCAACTTCTAGCATCCTATCAATCTCAGCTTGTACTTTTTGCTTATATATAGGGTTCAATCTATATGGTTGTTTTTTGATTGATCTCACTTCTGGTCTAAGTGGTATCTTCATCTCTCCTAGCTCTCCTTCTATGCCCTTCATCTCTGTAAATGTTGTGGGGAACAAGTCGTTGTATTTGTGCAATAGCTCTGTTATGCTTTCCATTGTTTGTTCATCCTAGTAATATCTAATGTTGGCCATTTTTGGATGCTCAGCATTCCCAATATTGACCTTCTTTACTTTGATCGGCACGGAAATAACTTTTTATTCTATAGGTGGACCTTCCACTTCTCTTTCTCATTCTTCTTCTTCAATCTAAATATCACGCGGATCATCTTCATCCGGTGCATCCTCTTTCACATGGTAACATTACAAAAGTTATTTAACTATTTGTTTGTTCCACTGTTGTTCTTCTATGACCATTTCAACTTCTAGATATTTGATGAATATCACTCATCTTATCTTCTTCATTGCGGCATCTATGTTGGGGTTCTCATGCTCGAATGAGAAAGTGACTGTAAAATTATGTTGCAATGTCATCCAGGTCGTAGTTGCTTTACGCAATTCCTGGTCTGTATACCAGTTTGTTGGTATGACCTCTAGAGTATGTATAAAATGATGAGGCCATTCCCTTGGAGGTGTCATTTTCCATAGTGTTCTACACTCCTCCAAGTTCTCTGCTAGTTCTCCTTGTCCATCATACTTCTATTGTTTGTTGTTTTTTCATTCTGCGTCGAACCTTATGTGCATTAACTGCTTGCATTGGTACCAGTATGTGATTGTCTCTTTGTGTGTGCCCCACCATCGTGCAAGTGTGGCCTTGAGTGCTAGATCAAGTAATAACAGTCTCTAGTTCTGTAATACTTCATCTTCATACTATGATAATAATGTCTCCAGATCGTTTACTCTGTGGAAACTGGGTGGTTCTCTAATTTTTGTGCCTACCCATCTTATGACACGATCTATTCATGCACATCTCCTCATGGATACTTCATGTATACTTTGTTTCCAATTCTCTAAACCTGTATCTGAATCTGTTGCACAGGAAGTGATTCTCCACCAATTGAGTATCCCGTTTGCAATTGGGTGTATGTAATCCTCATTGCACATAGTTATTTTGTACAACTGGACGATTTCCTCTAGGTCCAAACAAGTAGGTTCTATGAACCTCTCTCCTTTTAATAGGTCTAATGGTGCAATGACCCTATATTCTCCTGACTCAAATGTCATTTTTCTGGTCTTTAAGTTGATTATGGCCTGGTTTTCAAATGCCCAATCTAGACCAAGAAATGTGGGGTAAGGTGTTGTTTCATCCACTATTTCAATGACTTCAAAATCTTCTTTAGCGTGCACTCCATCTAGTTCTATTGTCACTCCCTTCAGTCTACCTATCAGTAGGACTCTATGTTGGTTCACCAGTTTCAATTGAACAAGTGAATATCCTAATTTGGGCTCTCCCATGCATTGCCATGTCTTCTTTGGTAGTACATTAACTTTAGATCCTAGATATAGTATAATGTCTCCCATATTGAAATCTCCAATGTTGGCATTCAGTCTAAATTCCCTACTTGTTCTTCTTCTTGTGTGTAGGTGATTGACAGTTTTTGGTTTTAGCTTTTCTTCCATCTCGAGGCTACATTTTTCTAGTATGTTTTGCAAGATTTTCATAGATGATGGATCACTTAATACCTTTACACATGATTGCAAAAAAAAATTGATTTTACTTACTTGGCCCATGGAATGTATGGTATGATCCAATAGTGGAGGCATTTCTTATTCAGGTGCTTCCTTTCTTTTTTGTGTAGTTGAAGTCATCACAATATATTCCTTCTGAAATTCTTGTCGAGCTTGCTTAAATATCTTATTTTCCTTCTGCGCGTCGAAATGCTTACTTGGTTCGGCTTTCTTTTTCACCCATTGATTTTGTGATGGCGCTTGTCGAAAAGTGTCATCCCCTGTTTTATCTCCTCCACAAGTAACTATATTAATGTTCCATCCTTCATCCCTTGCTTCGGTGGAAATCCATTTAACATTCAGGTTGTTCTGATTCCTCTTTTCCTGAATCTTTACTAGTAGTGTCAGACATTCTTCTATATCGTGGTCCGATGCATGACAATACATACAGGTTTTTGGTGGAAGTGGACATTCCCTTGTGTAATATATCGGTTGTTAATAATTGTGACACACCATTGTTCCTCTACCTCATCTGAAACCTCCTCTTGCTCATCCTCCACCTTTGTATCCTACTCGATCTCCTCTCGGCACATTATACGAAGGCGCCTGATTATACTGTGTGGTATTATACTAAGGTTGTGTTGTGTTGTACTGCGGTTGCGCGTTATTATATGGTTTTTGCACAGTATTATACTGTTGTTGCGCAGTGTTGTATGGAGTTGGACCTTGATTAAATTGTGGTGTGGCTTGCCCAGTCATTATTTCTACCTGCACTCTATATGCATCTGATGTCCTTTTTCGCATCAACTCCATAGTTCTGCAATCTTTTTCATCGTGGCCCATTGAATTGCAAAAGGTCAAATATGAGCTCTTTGAGACTGTCTAGTATTTTTGCATCATCGTGCAGTGATAAGGGTCGTGACCCAGTTTCTTGTAGATTTCACACCATAGTCCTTATGTTGGTAGTGGATTTGGCATTCCTTCTTCCATATACTACGCGAATGTTGGGCATTCATTCTTGTGGTGTCCTTCCATCCTGCATGTGGTACACCAAACAGATTATCATTTATCCTTGTTCTTATTCGGGTTCAACTGAAACGTTAAGTTCTTCAAGTCCTCCTTCAGTTCTACAACAGCTGGGTTTGTCTATTGATACTGATTTTCTTCCAGCTATAAGGTTGTCTGCATAGATTCTACCTACATTTGGAAATTTTGTTGTCACAAAGGGTATTTTAAGTGTGGTAACAGTGAATTGAAAAATAAGTGTCTATGTTGAATCTCGGTCATGAGAGACTTTAACTTTCCCCTCAGTTTCTTGAATCTATGATCAATCTCCCATATGGATTCTCCTGGTTTATGTCTTATTTTGATCATCTCAATCATGTATCGATCCTCTGAGCTCATCTTTTGGAACTAATTTATCAGTAGCTTCTTAATGTCTTCTAGTGTCCTTCTCGTCCCAAGGGAATTGTTTGCATCTAAACTCATGTACCAGTCTAGTGCATGGTCTCTTAGCGTAATCGCTAACTGTGCAAATTTGGTATCTTCATAAGTGATCTATTTTTCTTCCCAAATATTTTCACAAATGAACAAATGTTTTTCAGGGTCTTTTGTTTCTTCTCATCAAAATTCGAGTAACCTAATGGTGGGATCATGTCCTGCCATTTTGAAGGTTGAACTACTACCCCCGCATGGTGTAGATACCTGACTAGTATTTCCTGAACTGGCTCCTCCATTTTTTGTTCCTTGCGTAGATGTACTTCCTTCTATCTGACTACTTCTAAACTTCGGTTGTCTAAACGGTGGTGTTCTCTTTGGTGTATTAGTCGCACATGGGTTTATGGGTTCCACACTGACATTAATATGGATAGGATTGTTGCCTTATCTTCTCATTCTTGGACCTCTCGTCTTCCTCTCATACGTTACGCGCAGTATTTTCTCAATTTTCTCCACAACTCAGAGATCCTCTACCTCTTCCTCATCACTCACCAAGCCTTCCCTCGCGGCTACGGCTCTCTTCTTGTTATTCACCTTGTATTGGTAGGGTACTCTACTACACGTCTTTCCAGTTGTCACCGTGATTTGTTTAATCTGGTTGTCGTCCATCAAGATCAGGTCCAAGGGTTCTTCTTTCTTGCCCTTATCATTTCCTCCTTCCATTTCTCCTCTTTTTGTCAATGCTTCCCCCCTTCCCCCATGCACACAGGGAAATTTAGTTGTTTGATTCCATTTTCATTACACCTTTGTTATATATAAATATATTAATCAAAGTATAGAGTGATCAAATGTACCTTCCTCGAAGTCCCCATAGAAACTATTGCTCTGCTACACTATATGACTTCATTGTGTCTACTGCAAACTCTGTGATAAAACCTACCACAATACTATCAAGCCAAAATTCTATTGTGCAGGTGAACTTGTTGTTCGCCTGTTGAAGCTGCTCAATCTATACTGGGGTCCACTCTAGCTGTTGAATCCAATTCCTTGTGTGGTTATCCTTCAACCTTAGTATCCACTCTGTAATATATGCGAAAAATCATAGAAAAAGACTTCGTGTAAATCAGTAAACATGTATTTCTCAAGGTATTTGTGAGGTGTTAGTCTAGGGTTTCTATTGTCTTTTTGTGCAAACTCTAGATCCTTAGTTCTTAGCCAAGTTTCTATATCTACTTTTGTGGGATTTCACGGCCTCAAAACTCCCTCCTAATGTCTCATTGGTCTCTTCCCTAACCTTTTCTTAATCTTCTTCTGATAGATCTTCGAGTTATCTTCTCTACTCAATCCTCTCATGTTCCTACCGACGGCAACAGAAAAAATTTGTTCGTTACTTCTCTCCTATACTGTCTGAGTTTATTGACCCAGGGTTCATGTCTATTCAGGTTTCCAACAAAGCCTCTAAAACTATCGGCCCTCCTGGTAAACCAGAAGGAAACACAGCACACAGAATGCACTGCACAGTCTCACCCGAGATAGCTTTAATGGGTGGTTGTAATACTCAGGTGTTTACAACCTAGGATTGAGTGTGAGATAAGTGAGCTAAATATTGAACCATTATTATGACTTGTAAATGAAACATATCGTTATTCATTATTTATGCAGTAGATCCATAGTCTTATTCCATTAATATCGCAAAAGCACTAAACAAGCCATAGAATAACTCATTCATTCAACACAATAATAAAAGCTTCAGACAATAATATATGCAAAAATTCATCACATAAAATAGATGTTCTTGTGGTTCACCCCCTCCTGGGGCTGCGTCCACAAATATTTGTCTCTCATCTCTTTTATTATATTATGTTCGCATCTATAGCATTGTGCGCTTACAACTTCTCTCAATCAGGTGAGATCTATATGAGGTGGACTAGATCGCACCAATCTCCACGACCTACGATCTAACCCTCAATATCTACCCTCACTCATCCTCTCTATCTCAACAGCTTATACAAAATAGGTCTTATAGAAAAACATTACCTATCGCATAAACTCATGTGTAGCTACAATAATTAGAACCGAACAACAAAAATCCAACCCCTATGATACCTACATATCACTATTTATACATTTTAGGCTCTTCAGCCGTTTACAATACCTTACCAAAACCCTAACCCTACCATAGTTAGGTCTTCCTCCCATGCATGCATGTTGTTCTTCCTTCCAGTTGTTTCTTTCCCTTGCATGTGCACGTGTTGTTCTCTCTTCCAGTTGTCGCTTTGCTCATGCATGCTTTCTTTCCTAAAAATGCCATGCTTTTCCACTTTGGCCTTTGGCCTGCCTCCAATAGAATGTTTTTTTAAACTTAAGTATATTTATTTCCTATGTGTATGAGCTCCGATATGTTCTGTATTGATCCTGTCTTGTGCAAGATCATGGTGAATATTGAAGGTTTTGGAAACCCTCCTAAGTATTCCCCTTTCCCTTTCCTATCCTTATGTCTTGGTTGCTCTTTGGGTGAGACTTCTTCTCTTTGGAGGAGATGAAAATTCCAATGCTCTAGACTACATGGTACATTTTTTTGGTAACCTAAGAAGGACTCTGGTCTAATCAACTCCGCACCAACAGTGACAATGTGTTCTAAGGTATGTTATTTAAAGGGAATCTTACCATTTTTTCTATAATTTTTTTTCTAGAATGAATGAGATAGAAAAACATGTATGATATTGCTCAGAATTTGTCGGAAGAACCACAGTGTTGTTGATAGCTTGTCGTCGACGTTTTGGATCCATAACAGGATCCATCTTCAGGACAAAAAATCCTGAGGAAAATAAGACTAACAGAACACTCTCTCACAACTAAGCATCACATACGCCTAGAGGACACCAGAATCTTAGCTAAAGAAGACCATCTCCTTAAAAGACGAATCAGAGAGGCAATCGAAATCATCAAAAATCCCGATAACCTAAATAGAGACAATGGCCTAGAGATTAGTGAAATTTGGATCCCGCTCATTCGAGAAAGAAAACATTTTTAACCTTACACTCAAAACTCTAGTACTTACACCCTCTTTCGTTCCATACCTTGACTTAACCTAACCTTCTAAACCAACCTTAAACCTAAAAATCCCCTTGACTTACTATTACCTTTTTATTATTAACCTAACGTAACCTTAACCAACATATTACCTTTGAAAAATTAAACTAATTCCAAGACCAACCTAAGGGGATTCCAACTTATAATCTTCTACCACTGATATGATATGATTAAAACCTAAGTGATTCCAACTTAGAACCTAAGTGTTTCCAACTTATAATCTTCTTCCACTGATATGATATTAATAAAACCCATGTGGTTCCGAATTATAATCTTCTACCACTGATATGATAGTGATAAAACCTAAGTGTTTCCAGAGGATTAATATTAATAATAGTATTAGTGCCACCTCCTTTTATTAACCTTAATTTAACCTAGTTGTTTCCAACTTATAACCACTGATATGATTAAAACCTAAGTGATTCCAACTTAAAACCTAAGTGAATTAACAAAACCTAAGTGTTTCCAACCTAAAACCTAAGTGTTTCCAACTTACAATCTTCTACCTCTGATATGATATCAATAAAACCGAAGAGTTTCCAACTTATAATCTTCTATTGATATGATATTAATAAAAAACCTAAGTAATATTCTTCTACCATTGATAATTAACAGAAGATTAATAATAATAATAGTATTATGCCACCTCTTTTATTAACCTTAGTTTAACCCATAATTAACATATAATTAATATTAATATGATTAACACCTTATACCATATTGTTAACCCCAATTTTAGTTTTTTAAACATAAAATTTTATATTAATAAGGTGTTAATTAATATTAATATGATTTTAGCTTTTTGAACATAAAATTTAATATTAATAATAGGAACCTAAATTTAGCCTACAATTAGTCAAACTAACTTAGGATTAATATTAATAATACTAACTTCCTCAAACCTAGGGTTTACCTCATTAAATTTGACCTCAATTTAACCTAGAATTAACATAAAATTAATATTTATAATACTAACATTGCCTAATCAAATTAACTTAAGATATTAACCTCCTCATAACTAAGGTTTAACTCCTTAATTTAACCTTAATTTAACCTTTAATCAACATAAAATTAATTTTTTAATAATAACTCATTTTGGTCAACCCTAAATCTAGCCTACATTTAACATAAAAACCTAATATTTAAACCACTCAATTAAACCACTACTTATTATCTTTTGAAAAGTCTCCTAAAAACGAGGGTTTCACCTAGCCGACTGAAGTTTTTTCTCACCCGCCTCATCACTATATATTAAAGGCTCTGCTCTTATTTTCCTCAGGCTTTTTTGTCCTGAAGATGGATCCTGTTATGGATCCGAAGCGTCGACGACAAGATGTCAACAACACTGTGGTTCCTCCGACAAATTCTGAGCAATTTTCTCATCACAGAAACCTAAATGAACATGTATGATATTTAGAAGACATATCAAGGTGCCTGTGGTAAACATTTTAAATTTTGGGTCATTTTATTTTTGGAGATACACTATGCGGAAGATAGGGTGTTTGACAGGTGTTCTGTGAAAAATTGTCATAACTTATTCATAGAGGATCCAAATTCTATGATAGCAATTGCATTAGAAATATTAAAGTTCGTAGTATGTTTTGTGTGAGTTTTAGAACCCCATATTAAATATTCATTGCATGGCATACTCTACAATTTTTATCTCCAGAATAAGTTAGAATTCATCAAGGTCTACCATTTTCGTTATAACTCCTTTTCAGGGACGATTCAAGACTGAAACTTGGATAAATTTTACGGAAAATATTGGATAATATTGGGTACAAGTTTTATACCTTCGATCATTATAGGTACGGATTTATTCTTGTTGAAAGTAAGGGTTTGGGACTAATCCAAAAACTAGTCCCACGAAACTAAGGTAAATTTTGATGAATATGCTATTATCTTTTTATTGAAGATAAAGAAGGTATGAGTGTCAGTGATCTATTTCACAAGGTATGTTACAAAATAATAGGTATGTTTTATATGAATTTTGAAGGTTATGTCTTGATGTTATGATACATGCTTGAGTCATTTTTTGTATATTTGATCATATGCTTTGAGGAACAGCTTGGATGTATGGTATATGTTTGGTACATGGTTTGAGGAATATTTATTGAGTCATATTGTTGGTACATATATTGGATATATTGACATATATCTTTGGCACATATTTGAGATACATATATTGATGACGTTATAGCACATGTTTGAGACATACCTTGTTATATGGTGAGAGATGTTCTTGGTGATCTTGGCACATGATCTATGTCATTGGATCTGATCAATGGCAGTGACAGGTTGATAATGGTATATCATTGATAGTGACAGTGATAGTGACAATGGTAGTGACAGTGACAGTGAAAGTAGAAGTGGCAAGTTGAGTCTATGTTTATATTTTAGGGCGGAAGGAAGGGGAAAGTAAAGGGGGTTGTAGTCTCCTTATAGTTGGGGTCACAGAATACATGGAGTTGTAGCTTCCTTCAGGTTGGAGCCTGTAAATCACGGGGTCATAGCCTCCTTCCAGTTGGACCTAGAGGATTCATGAAGTTGTATATTCCTTCAAGTTGGATCCTGTAAACAGGGTTTGGAGCCTCCTTCTAGTTGGTTTTGGAGAATTTGGAAATTGGTGCTTCCTATGAATGTAATCTTCTGAAATATAAGAAATAATTATGTGATTTTCTCCCATTTGGGTTTTCACGTAAAAATATCTTGTGTATTGTGTATGATGTGATATTATTGAATGGTACTTATTATAGTTATATATTCATGAAATGTTAAATGAAGGAATAAGTGATAATTTGGTGTTTATATATTATGGTTAAAAGTGGAAAAAATTGCATAATACTTATTCACCCCCCCTCCTAGTATTCTAACAATTGGTATCAGAGCGGGTCCTTCAGAAAATAGTCTAATCATTGGAAGGAAGAGCATGGAGTATGCTAATATTGGAATACAACAGTTTGATGGAAAAAACTATGCCTTATGGATCAAAAGGATGAAAACATATGTACAAGCACATTGATTTGATGTCTAGAAAGCAGTAGTAAATGGATACAAAGCTCCTGCCACTACCCCAATAGATAACGATGGATAGAAAATTGATGAAAACAACTCAAGGGATAAAAATTATATTTTGAGTGGCATGATTGAGTCAGTACATGCCAAGGTTATGCATTGTGACTCTGCAAAGTATCTTTGGGACAAACTTCAAAACATTTAGGGAGGAGATTCCAAATTTAAATCCACCAAGCTTAAAACTTATATAGATCAATTTGAACACTGAAAAAATGAAGATGAAGATATTGCATCATTTTTTCTGTGACTCGTTGATGTGACAGTAAATTATATTAAAGGATTGGGAGAAGAAATTAAATTACTAGTCATTGTTCAAAAGGTACTAAGGTCTCTTCCAATGATATTTGATCCAAAAATTTGAGCCATAGAAGAAAGAACAGATCTTGACACGTTGAGAATGGATGAGATACATGGGATACTTATAGCTTATGAAATGAGAACAGAGCAGTATAATCTACCTAGGAAGGGAGCAGATTTCAAGGAATCCAAGAAGACAAAGAAGAATAAACAAAATCCAAATTCAAACTGCAATTGCAACGATGATTTAGGTGAACATGAAGAAATGGAAAACTTTGTAAGGAAATTGAAGAGAGGAACTGACAAGTAATAAGGTATGATTCCCTTAATATGCTTTAATTGTGGTAAATTTGGTCATTTTCCTTCTAAATTTCCTTATGCTAAGAACTCATATAGTGATGAATAAGAAGCTCCCAATAAAGAAAATAAATTTAAAAAGGGAGACAAGAGAAGAAACAAAAATAAATTCTTCAAGAAAAGTCTCTACTCAAAAGAGGACAGTTCATCATCAAATGAGGATGAGGATAGCGACAATGACTCAAAAAATGTACTCTTTATGGATTTTAAAAATAATGAAGAGGATTATGAAGAAGAAGGTGAATTGGATCTCAGAGTAGAACTAATCAGTGCCTTAGATGAGATAAAAAGAGAAAGGAAGAAAAATAAACCATTCAAGGGAGAATTACTCAAGCTAAAAGAGGGTTCTCAAAGTCCTAACTCTGAAGAAGATAAGAAGATTATTTTCAACCTAAAAGTCCAAGTGAAAGAAGCCAAAGGATTGAAGAAATACTCAAAATCCAGCTGGAAGAAAAAGAGAAAGAGAAGGAGAGATTAGAAATTGAAATAGTTTCACTGAGGAAAGAACTTTAGAAAAGAAACATGCAGCAAAACAACACCAAAATACTAGATGAAATAATCAGTGCTAAAAGGCCATACTATGACAAGTCTAGATTGGGATATAGCCAAACTTATATTGAGAAGGGTTTGAGATCTACGATAAAAGAAAAGGAAGAATAACAAAAGAGTTATGCAGAAGTCATCAAAGGTTCCACCAAGAAGGAAGAATGCATGATTCCAAATAAGAACTCTCGAGAAATTGAGAGAACTCAAGAAAAATATTACAGAAGGATGACACCACCTAGAATATCCAAAATTTAGAATAAATGACCAGCCATGGAAATAAATCAAGAATAAAAATACAAAAGAACAACACCATTCAGAAGATCTCCCAGGTACTAAACTATTTTTCTTGTTTTATGTTATTCTTGTAACAATTTTGGGCACAAATCTATAAACTGCAAGGATTATGATAAGAACAGAGGAAACTATGAAGACCACTCTAGAATTAAACATCTCATAAAGCCTCATGAAGCGTATAATGGAAACTTTAAAAGTTTTGGCTCATTAAATGATGAAGTAGAATGTTATAAATGCAACAATTTTGGACACATGGCCAAATATTTCAGATTAATAGTTCCTCCAAAGGAACCAAAGTAGGATTTCAACAGTCATGCAAAAGAACCATCAATAATTTGGATAAGGAAGTAGAAAAAACTAAATCTTGAAGAATGTTCCATTACTCTACAAGCCCAAATCAAAAGAAGTGATTGGTACATTCATAGTGGTTGTTCAAAGCATATGACAGGTGAAAAGTACAAGTTTGTAACTCTAAAGAAAGAAAGAGATGGATTAGTTTCATTTGGAAATGATAGCTCATCCAAAATTATAGGGAAAGGCACGGTCAAACTTGGAAGCAAAGATGCCATGGCAAAAAATGTCCTACTTGTCGAAAATATAAAGCATAATCTTCCAAGTGTGAGTCAAATGTGTTACCAAGGACATACACTTCTATTTAACTCAAATAAATGTGATATAAAAAGAGAAGGATCTAGAAAACTTGTGGATACAAAAGTAAGTACTCCAAACAACATGAACATATCAAATGGGTAAGGAAAATGAAATTTGGCTTTGGCACAAAAGAATGGGTCACATGAACTTTGACAATTTGGTCAAAATTAGGAGAAATGAAGCAATAAGAGAAATGCATGAAATTTCAAATCCATCCAATACTATGTGCAAGCATTGCCTACATGGAAAATAAACAAGAACTGAATTCATATCAAAAGAATACTCTACAAAAAATCCATTGGAAATTATGCACACTGATATATGTATACCAATGAGAACAAAAGGACTAAATGGAGAACAATAAATCATGCTACTTATTGATGATTATACAAGAATGACTACAATTTGTTTTCTCAAGAAAAAATCAGAGGCATTCGAACATTTCATAATATTCAAGGAGATGGTTGAAAATGAAATGGATTTGAGAATTAAGTGCTTAAGACCAGACAATGGAGGTGAATTGAGACCAAAATAATTCATGGATTTTTGTGAATAGTATGGAATAAAAATGTATTTCTCAGCAGCTAGGACACCTCTGCAAAATGGATTCGTTGAAAGCAAGAACAGAACTATCATAGAGATGGCTACAATCATGTTGAATTATTCCAAGTTGAGTAATGTATTTTGGGTACAATCAGTGCACAAATTTGTTCATATCTTGAACATAGTAATGCTCATAAATAACAGTGAAAAAACTCCATATGAGTTATGGAAGGGAAGACCAACAAACGTTAATCATTTTAGAGTATTTGGAAGCAAATGCTACTTAAAGAGAGAACATGATAGAGTTGGAAAATTTGATTCTCGAGTTGATAAAGCCCTATTGGTTGGATACTAAAGCAAACATAAGGCATACAAATGTTACAACTTAATACTCAACAAGATAGTGGAAAGAATAAATGTAAATATTGATGAAACATAGGTGGTGAAGATAAAAGGAGAAAGAAAAAATTCTAAAGAGAAGGAAGTATAAGAAGAACCAAAAGAAGAATAGGTAGAAGAAGAAGAAGAATAGAAAGAAGAGAAGTGGTCAAAAGAATAAAAAGAAGAAAATGATCAAAAAAAAATTCATATACCTTCCAACACACCTGACTGTCGAGTTCAGAATAATCATCCAACAAAAACAAATTATTGGAGATAATAATGCAGGAGTAGAAACTAGAGGAAGCAAATGGGTATGTATACCATAACAAATACATCTAACATTACTATCCACAATTGAACCCAACATATTTGAGGAAGCCATCAATGATGAACAATGTATTAAGGCCATGGAAGAAGAATTGAATCAGATAGAGAAGAATGAGACGTAGGAATCGGTTCCAAGACCTAAGGACAAAAATGTGATTGGTACAAAATGTGTCTTCAGAAACAAACTAAACAAAAATGAACATGTAACCAGAAACAAGGCAAGGTTAGTATGCAAAGGATATTCTCAAGTTAAAGGAGAATATTTTGAAGAAA